>WBNM01022794.1:12787-46634 GCA_013399055.1 Ramphastos sulfuratus | reverse complement strand
GGCTCCTTCACCCTTACCATAAAGAGATTTTTCCTTATGATGTTTTTAAACTAAAAGAGGGGAGGTTTAGACTAGAGAGAGAAGAATGTTTTTACTATGAGGGTGGCAAAACACTGCCACAGGCTGCCCAGAGACATGATACACTGGATACATGAGACACTGGCACAGGTTGCCCAGGGAGGTTGTGGCTGCTCCCTCCCTGGAGGTTTTCAAGGACAGGTTGGATGAGGTCTTGAGTGTCCCTGCCTATGGCAGGGGGTTGGAACTAGATGATCTTTGAGGTCCCTTCCAACCTTACCATTCTATGATTGTATGATAGAAACCCCATCCCTGGAAACATTCCTGGTCAGGTCGGACACGGCTCTGCGCAACCTGATCCAGTTGAAGATGTCCCCGCTGATAGCTGGGGGGCTTGGACTAGAAGACCTTTAATGGTTTCTTGGAACTCAAAAGCATTCTGTGATTGTATAATTCTATGAAAATCTAAGCTAAAGGGAATGATTGTAAGTGATTGTAAAGGGTTGTAAAGAGATTGACAGAAGCAAAATGCAGGAAAACTCTGCTTAATCTACACACCCTAGAATCAAATCTAGGACTGCTTCCTCCCTCCCAGGTGGAAGGAGGCACAGTTCTTGTCTCCAGACCCTACAGTTCCTGTCCATCTGATGGAGATGCCACTCTTGGAGATGTCCATTTCTCATGCCTTCCTTGGGGACTTCTGAGGTCCTCTTATTCCTCTACTGTTAGAGCATTAATATCTTTTCTCAGTTAGAAGGAAGTCTTAGCCTTTCATTCACCTAAGCACAAATATCCTTTGGTATTTTTGGTGCTGTTATCTCCTGCCACAACAAACAGAAAAACAAAACAAAACAAAAGCAACTAGAGATTGTGGCACTTTTATTATCTCCTAAAAGGGCAGTCTGCTTGTTCTGGGACACAACTGTCCCTGCTTGATTGGTTAGTGTTCAAAGCCCAGAATAAAGCTTCTTTATGCTTTATATTTCCTATAAAGCTAAAAGCAGCTAATCACATGTAATATAATCCCATCTCATCACTGAGATGAATTTCTTCATCCCCTTACAGCTTCTCTTTGAATATCAGACATGATGGCAGCCAAATCTCTGCATGTTGGTAATGGGTTAGAGACCAACTGCCCTCAACTCTGTCTTTGAGGGAGACTGGTTTGAGCCAGGAACTTGGGATGCTCAGTGCAAGGGCTTTGTTCTGGGTCACTGTTTAACAGCAGCTGCTGGACATGTGATGAGGCTAAAGCCTATAGGAGTTTCTAGGGCAATTGCAGAATGATTGATCAACTGCCCAAGGAGTTCTGGTGCCAAACTACACATCCACAGTTATCCACTGCTCACAAAACAGGCTGCAGAGTTGAACATTAATGTGGGCTTAGCAGAGAAGACAAATGTTAAAAATCAAAAAGGAGAGGGGGAAAAAGAGGCCTATTGAAGTCAACCAATTCAACCCCTGCATATGAAGTACTGCTCCCTAAGAGACATTTATTTCGAGCAGTTGAGTTTCAGAAGTCCCAAGAGGTGACTTTGAAAGCATCAATTTCACTGCCTGGTAGATCTCTGTCAGAGCCTTCCTACTGTGTAATCAGTATGAGCTTTTTTTTCTTCATTTTCTTTCTGGATTTGAAAGACAGAATGGACCATTTAGATCAACAACAGAGTTCCTACCTTTTATTAATGTTTCAGTTTGCACAACACAGCCTCTTCATATCTTCTGCATCTGCTCATACCAACCACCTGATTCCCCTGTCTGTAGTCCAGCCTTGTTCCTAGCTCAATGTATCTCCTTGGTACATCTGCACTGCCACAAACAAAACTCATTTCTCTTACCCCATACCTTCCACCAAGCCACATCTCTCTTCCTTTTAAACCAGCCTCATTTCATTTCTAGCCTTTAATCTAAATCCTCTTGAACATCCAACATAATCTGGGCAACAGTAGCCCCAGGACTTGCTAACAAAGACCCCAAGAGCTGTTACACTAGAGCCTTAAAGCCAGATCTGTTATCCCAAGCCTGTTGAAGCAACCAGGCAAATCAGACTTGGCTTTTTCCCCTCATAGACCTTCTTATAAGTCCATCTCCTTTTAAAGGTGGCTTCTTTACCCTCTCCTCAACATCAAACACACAATCTCAGGTACAGACTTATTGTAAAACATAACCTAACAGCACCTGATAGGAATATTCAGTTATTTTCTCACCTGCCTGAAGCTTCCTGCCAAACTTAGCAAGCACTAAAGGAGGGGAGAGCTCTCGGGATCAAGCCAGTTACCCCTCTGCCAGACCTTTAAAGATTCGTGTGTTGAGGTTTTGGGTTAGTTTTTTGTGTTGTGATGCTTGTCTGTTGTTTGGTTTGGGTTTTTTTATCCCCTGAAGGGCGCATGTAGCTGTTAATTTTAGTTATTTATTTCAATTATATTTAATTAATTTTCTTAAGATTAAGGGTAAAAATTTTTACCTCTGTTCTGATTCGATTTTTCTGCAGCTTGCAACACACAAGAGCTTTCATAAAAGAATCTAGGCTTGTGTTCCTATTCCTTGTGCTCTGGAGTGATTATCTCTCACTACTCAGCTTACCCGGTTCTCACCAAGGATCAAACAAAAACCTTGCTGCAACCCCATTCAACACCCATTCCTGAGGAAGACCCCCTTGGGGCAGGCTTATGGGTTGATCCTGGCAGAATCAGCTGTTCCTCATGTCTTAGAAAGCAGTTTCTTCAATGGGAAAGAAATCACATTTCCTACCGGCAGAGCTTTGCCCTACAGATTTGATCACGAGTAAGCTTAGATGGATTCCCATGTGAAAATCTCTAATCTTAAGCAGGCCAGACACAACATGACCTAGTGCTGAAACCCCAAGGCAGCAAGCTGCCACCTGACATCCTGCAGTGCCAGAGGGGAGGTGTTTCTGCTTCACAGCATGCTGTAACAGAAGAAATGCAGCTTGAACTCTTCACTTCTCATCACCCGGTCCATGAGCAACACCGAGAAATGTCAGACAAGCCTCCAACCTGGCCACACTACCCTCTGCATCAAAGGAGCCCTGGGGCATCACAGAACCTATCCCTCCCACCTCCTTCACGGCTCATTGTCCCACATCCCTGAAGTCACTTTGCCACCTCTCCCACGTGGATGAGGCTATGAAAGAGAGGTCTGAGTGCTGGATGTGTGAGTGCCAAGTGGCAAACTTCCCCAGGCAAAGAGCAGCACATAAACCACGAGGTGAGACTGGACTAACTGCACTTAATAAATCCACTCATGCCCTAAGTGATGGGGGGGATGTGATCACAGCAGTGCTGTCTGGAAAGCATCTTGCTCTCTGTACAAATTTACCAGTGGCACATGTAGATGTGTGCAGGCTGAATATCCCTGTCTCATGGAGCACAGCCTGTCACACACACACAGGTTTGAGCAGAATCACAGAATGTCAGGGGTTTGAAGGGACTTTGAAAGCTCATCCAGTCCAACCTCCCTGACAGAGCAGGGTCACCTACAGCAGGTCACACAGGAATGCATCCAGGCAGGTTTTGAATATCTCCAGAGAGGAAGACTCCACAACCCCACTGGACAGCCAGTTCCAGTGTTCTGTCACAGTGAAAAAAATCCCCCTCATGTTTGCATGAAACTTTCTATGCCTCAGCTTCCACCCATTGCCCCTTGTCCTGGCATTGGGCATCACCCAGCAGAGCCTGGCTCCAGCCTCCTGGCACTCACCTTTACATCTTTATAACCATTGCTGAGGTCACCTCTCAGTCTCCTCTTCTCCAAGCAGCACAGCTCCAGCTCCCTCAGGCTCTCCTTGTAAGAGAGATGTTCCATTCCCTTCATCATCTTTGTGGCTCTGTGCTGGACTCTCTCAAGCAATTCTATGTCTTTCTTGAACTGGGAGACCCAGAACTGGCAGCTACCAAAGGATTTTCTTATGTCTAATGCAAAACTTAACATTTTTCTGTTCCACTGACAGCAGCATCTTTCTAATTCAATTGGGGAGATTTACAAGGCTCCACATTGCAAAATCCTCAGTCCTGAGGAGAAGGACCTGGGAGTTCTGCCCCTCTACTTGGATCTCATGAGATTCCCCACATTCAGTGCTGCGTGCAGCTCTGCAGTCCACAGCACAAGAAAGACAGGGACCTCGTGGAACAGACCTACAGCAGGCCACAAAACTGATCTGAGGGTTGTAACCCCTCTGCTGTGAGAACAGGCTGAGACAACTGGGATTGTTCAGCCCACAGGAAGCTTCAGAGAGCCTTTTGATACTTAGAGGGGACCTATAAGAAAGATGGGGACCTGTTGGGACAAGACAAGGGTGGATGGTTTTAAACTAAAAGAAGGAAGATTCAGACTAGATGGCAAGAGCTTTTTTACACTGAGGGTGGTGAGACACTGGCACTGGTTGTCCAGAAGTGGAAACATTTCAGGTCAGGCTGGATGAGGCTCTGGGAAAGCTGATCTAGTTGAAGATGTCTCTGATTACTGCAGGAGGTTTGGACTAGAGAGCTTTAAAAAGTTCCTTTCAACTGAAACCATCCAGTGATTCTATGAAAATCCGTGGCAGGAGAGAGAGAGTTTGTCTTGTAACTGGTCTCCAAGCAGTAGTGCCTGTGTCCCTTTGGTTGGTGAGGCTACACATCCCTTGCAGAAAAGGAACCAGCAAGCGGGTAGCCAGCAATCAGCATTCACTTGCTGACATCTAGTGTCAACCGCAAGCATTGTGGTCCTGCCTGCCAGGTGATTTTCCTCAGGCTCCCTCTGCTGCCCACCACTCAGTGAATCTTGAAAGTAATTATTAATGTTTTCATAGTTCCATGACATTCGATTCTCTTATTTTTCCTGCAAACACTGAACTTCCCTGTCTTGTGCTCTGGTTTCGGGGGTTGGTTTGCTTGTTTTGCTTTGTTTTGGTTTGGTTTTGTCAGCATTCCAACATCAAGGGATAGAATGATAAAATGACAGAAGTAAATTTAGCATTTTGCAATAAATTAAGCTGAAAAGGACTCCTGGATGTAACTTTTCCTTCAATTTCTTGTTCAGCTGCTTTCTCAGCATCTAATCAAGTGAACTTCTAACTACCCTGGAGGATGAAGATTGCAGGTGTCTTTGAGCAAAACCCTGGCAGATGACCCTGATAGCCACTCACTGCCACTTCTCTTCCAGGTCCAAAAAGGATAAGGAGCCCTAGACTGTTAGCAACCTGGATGATGGATCTCTGGATGGCCAAAGAGCAGCAGATATTTCCATAGATCTCACAAAGTTCTCCTGGCTTCAGAGTTATGAAGAGTACTAGCAAATGTTGCAATGCTGCAGCACCAAGGTAGATATTTAAAAGATAGGCAAAAGTCTTAAATCCTGTCTTATACAGATCTTAAGAGCCTAATTCTGTGCTGCCAGTAAGAGAGGCAGAAAACAGGGTTTGTCCTAGGAAAATCCCATTTCAAAGAGTTCCTTCCAAAACTGAGGTGGGATTATTTCTCTCTTTGAGAAAACTGGAGATCATGGCATTCCCTGCTGCCTCTCTCCAGGTAAGGAGAATGCTCTGGATGATCCCCTCTTTCTCTTGAGGAATTTAAAGTCTTCATTTCCAGCATCCCCAGGGTGTGAACTGGCCATAATACATGATTTGTTCCCCCCTCCTATGCATTCATGTTTTTTCTCCCACATTCTTACCATAGAAGCATAGAATGGTAAGATTGGAAGGGACCTCAAGCATCATCTAGTTCCAACCCCCTGCCATAGGCAGGGACACCTCCCACTAGTACAGGTCACTCAAGGCCTCGTCCAACCTGGCCTTGAACACCTCCAGGGAGGGAGCAGCCACAACCTCCCTGGGCAACCTGTGCCAGTGTCTCACCACCCTCACTGGGAAGAACTTCCTCCTAACATCCAGTTTCATACCCCACTGAAGCATCCCCACACAGTTATGGGGCCATAAAAAAAGGAGCTCAGCTCACTCAGATGCTCATGATGGCCAGGAGGTGCTTTTGTACCTAACCCTACAGCCCTCATCCACATTTCATGTGAGATAGTTTTCCCAAGGAATAGCTGCCACAAGGAATTGTTCATGTTTTGCACAGCTTCTCCTTTGCACCACAAAGCACACATGGCCTCAGGTAGATGGTCCAAAGCCCTTGGTCACTGACAGAAATTCCCACTGACAGCAGTTGCCTTTGGTCTGAGCTCTAAAAGCAGAAGCCAGTTGAGCTCCTCTGCTTTCTCCAGAGAGACTGCTGCTTTCTGTTCCCCTGGGATGAGATTATACTGGGGCCAGCCACATTTTGGTTAGGATATAGGTTTGGAACTAGATGATCCTTGAGGTCCCTTCCAACCTTACCATTCTATATGTTCTTATGGGACAACATCAGACTTTGTGTCTTATCTTACTGTGTAAGCGTGGGGCAAGGCAGCTCAGATCTGTTGTCGTGGTGCTACCCAACAGTCCACAGCTGGTGCCACAGACTGTGACCAAAGTCTTCTCAGGGGAAAATCCAGTTCCATGCAAGTAAACTGCTCCTCCATTCAAGCCACCTTGGCAGAGAAAAGAAAATGAGGTTTAAGACAGAGCCTGACAGGTGTCAACAAGGGTGGTGTTGTGGNTAGCCTCAAACCAGCACAATTCAGAATTTAGCTTTCCTGCCAAAAAAAAACCCAAAACAAAACAAAAGACAAAAACTAACAAAAAACAAGAACAACAAAAAAACCCCACCAAAAAACCCCAAACCCACCACATTACCACAGTCACATTGCACCCACTGGAGGAGCTCCAACAAGCCTGCACGACTTACCCCAGTTTTGATGCACATCTGTCACCACCAGCCAAGAGGTGAATGTCAGGTTGGAGGAAGCCCAGCCCCTGGAGACATCCAGGCCTGTTACGTGGTACTTGCCAACAGGCAGCAGAGGAGCTGAGCACTGCAAAGTCAAGTGAGTGATGGTGACATCACTACAAGCAAAATCTCCCACGAATACATAGATGGTGTCCACCTCTGTGACCCATGACACTGTCACTGTTAAAAGGAGATCAGATGCCACAAGTGAAAGGAAAGCTGGAGTAGACTCCTCATTGTAACTTATTCTTCCAAGGTAATAGGAGATGCCATCTACTTTCAGACTCAAAGCCCTGGTTCCGTGTCCTGGAGGCACCACACACTGGATAGCCACACAGGTGATGTTGAGAATGAGGCAAGGGTGATAATCAATAAGGACAGAAGTCATCCTCTTTCCTCTCAGTGCTGTGCCTGTCAAGGTGAGCAAGCCTCCACCATTGGTACTGAAGTTTTGTGGGTAAAACTGGTACACCAGAGGCAGGACAGTGAGAATGTTTGATGCCTTTCTGAAGCAAGCTTGCCCACTCCTCCTGTTGGATATGGAAATGCTGTACTCCCCTGGGGCAACACAGTCTGTCTGGCACGTGATGCTGGTCTCGTTCCAGAATGTTACCTTGCAGGCAGTTTGGTTGTTCAGGTGTACCATGGGGCTGTCACTTGACTGTGCCAACCTCTGTCCTTTGATCATCACATAGGTGAATGTCCCATTTGTCTCCCAGCTCATCAGATCTACAAGAGGTGTCCATTGCTCACTAAGGTGGAGTGTACAGTCTCCAAGACAGACACTGCTGATCCCATTGACAGTCACTGTGACATTAACAGCCCCAGGTGCTTCAGCCAGCCACGGATAGTGCAAAGGATAGACCCCTGGAAGGACAATGCAACTAATGGCATCATCCTCAGAGTTCTGGATCTCACAGGAATAATTACTCCCCACGGTGACCTGTACCAAATTCCTCCTGGATTTCAAAGCAATACCAGATATAGTGAGTAACATCCTGCCGCAGATTGATCCTCGTGATGGGAATATGGAGGTTATCTGTGGAGTTACTGTAATGGCCTGCAGCCTTGCTGTCACAAGAGCATATCCCAGCTGTCTCTGAACAACCTTGATGGGGAAAGTCCCAGGTTCCAGGCTGTTTAGTGGGAAAGAGCACTGATAAAGCATTGCAGACTTGTTGCCACGTTGAAACTCAAGTTCACATTTACTGTGTCCAATCTCAGCCACAGATCCAGTAATGTTTATCCCCTGGATGTTCAAGAGCAGGTTGCTGTCTGTGATTTCCACTTCAACAACAGTAACCAGAGGAGTCAAACCTCTTTGGTAACTAAAGGTGGTGGTCCTTTTTGCCAAGACAACAGGCTGAAGTGACCTACTGCTGATGACTACATTTACTCCGACAGAGACATTCTGTGAGTCTCCATTAGACAAATTAGCAGCTGGTGGGGTCAGGCACCAAACTCTCTCTTCTGTCAAGTGAGTAACCACACAGGTTTGACTATTCATTGAAACAGAAACCAGAGCAGGATTTTGAGTAAAGCCCACCCCAGAGATTGTGAGCAGTGTTCCACCTAGGAGCAAAACAAAATAAAGAAGGATGTTATATGCAGGAAATTAATGAATTAATCACTGCCTATGAGCATTTCTAAACTATGACAAAGCTGACAGGCATGACAGAATGGAATGGCATGACTGGAAGAAGAACATTTTTGGGAACAAGACAGCGAGAGATACTGGCAGTCATGCATCAGGATAATCCCTGCTCTCACCACCATCACTACAAAGAATTTCCAGTCTAAATTTATCACAGAATCATAGAATCATATAATGGTAAGGTTGGAAGGAGACCTCAAGGATCATCTAGTTCCAACCCCCTGCCATAGGCAGGGACACCTCCCACTAGCACAGGTCACTCAAGGCCTCCTCCAACCTGGCCTTGAACACCTCCAGGGAAGGGAGCAGCCACAACCTCCCTGGGCAACCTGTGCCAGTGTCTCACCACCCTCACTGCAAACAACTTCCTCCTAACATCCAGTTTCAATCTCCCCTCTGCCACTTCAAACCCATTGCCCCTTGTCCTGGCATTGCAAGACCTTGTCAATAGTCCCTCCCCAGCCTTCCTGTAGCCCCCTTCAGATCCTGGAAGGCTACTCTAAGGTCTCCTGGAAGCCTTCTCTTCTCCAGGCTGCAGAGCCCCAACTCTCTCAGCCTGTCCTCACAGCAGAGCTGCTGCAGCCCTCTCAGCATCTTGGTGGCCTCCTCTGGACCCGCTCCAACACTTCCATGTCCTTCCTGTGCTGGGGGCTCCAGAACTGCACACAGGACTCCAGATGGGGTCTGAGGAGAGCGGAGTAAAGGGGCAGAATCCCCTCCCTTGCCCTGCTGCCCACACTGCTCTTGATGCAGCCCAGGACTCGGTTGCTGTCTGGGCTGCCTGCACACACTCCTCCTCAGGAGGTGTAATAATTGAAACTGCACAGATGAGTGAGGGGTGGGCAGGTTTTGTTTTCCCAATGGAAACATGCAAGGACACATGAGCAAACACTTGGGGACTGAACCAGCCAAACAGATTCAGGGGTGCTCACTACAATCCCTTTCCACTCCAGCAGGAAAAATGTGCCCTTGATCCTTTTAACCTCTCTAAGTGGCTGCAGATGTACCAATGCTGTTTACCCAGAAAGGAGCCACAACATGGCTCTATGCTGAAGATCTCCAAGAGGTACTGGATTAATGGCTCAACCCTGCAAAACACAAGCAACACAAAAGGGAGTTGAGGGGGTTGCTTTTTGAGGTGTTGGGTTTTATATATTTTCCTCTCCTGCTGCAGTATTATTCTTTCTTAAAACTCCTCCTAGACTGGAAGGTCAAACACTCACCTGGCCCATTCCCTTTGCTCAGTGCCACAGT
Organism: Ramphastos sulfuratus; assembly: GCA_013399055.1. Taxonomy (NCBI): domain Eukaryota; kingdom Metazoa; phylum Chordata; class Aves; order Piciformes; family Ramphastidae; genus Ramphastos; species Ramphastos sulfuratus. The sequence goes on along the minus strand of WBNM01022794.1, from coordinate 36,878 downwards.
GACAAGACCACTCTAGAGCCCCAGTTTTTCCATGTGATTTGAGCTACATCTGTTATGAACACTACTTTATTAAGTGACAGCCTGTATGCCCAGCTTAGCCCACGGGATGCAAATGAATCACCCTTTGAAAGAGAGGCCCCATTGTGGCTATGCCTACAGACAAGAGATGCAAGTGCACTGAAGAGACATCTCAGCTCCTTACATTCCCCCACTAGACAGCAGAGGTGACTGCAGCAAGAGGAAACACAGGCATAACCTCCTGAATCCCACCCAGATAAGGGTGCAGCTCTTCTGTCCCACCTATATCTATTTTTCTTCATCATTCTCCTTTCAAAAACACTTCTTGCCCTAGAAATACACACTACAGAGCAGACCTTCCCAAGCCCACAGTCCAGCCCACCAGAGATCAGAATTGTCCCCTGAGATGGCCCAATTCCCTGCACTCTCTGTCCCTGGTGACAAAGTGATGGCATTATTAACAGACTCCAGTGTCAGATGGAATGAATGAACCCCTGTGTGGCATCCCACCAGCCACAACCTTTCCCCTTCTGAAGCTCATTAATGGTGGTTCATGAGCAATAAAAGCAGATCCCTTCTCTCCAATACCATTGTTTAATGACCACTCCTAGCTGCCATGGATGAGAGCCAGGTGGCAGAGGAGCCAAACCATACTGTTTGTGATTGTATTGTTGCATCCCACCTTCAGGTTAGTTTTCCCTCCACGTTTTTTTTAACTCATTTCTGCTACATTTATCTAGGCATGAACTTGAACTGTCAGCTGAAAAATGGAAATAACATCATTTTAAAATTCTCCAAACAAAGCATTTTTTTTCTTGTTTAAAGTAGCTTTTGTTTTTCTCATGAAAAATGGGGAAGGTTTTCTTCTTTTTTCTCTACAGCAGGATTTACCTGCACTTGACCTGAATCTGGGAATACCTCTAACTGCCTGAATATGCATTTTTCACCAAATCATCTGTGTTTTCAGGTTGGTTTTTTTTTTTTCCTAGGATGTTTGTCTCCTGCCTCCTCCTGATCCAAGGGGAGTTAATTGACTAGCATTAAAAGTTTGCTGACTTGGGTTGCACAGCTCAATAAATGCCTTGATGATTATTCATAATTTTATACCATGCTGCAGATTCCACTGAACTTAGGAAAATTCTTACCTCACTCTTCAGATTAACCCTAAAATTCCAAATAGAATGGGGAATTAAATTCATATCTTAAGGAAAGTACACATGCTCACATACCTGTTTGATGTGACAGCAATGCCATTGATGATGACAGAAACGTTGTACCACCCTGCAGCCAAGGCTGGAAGTGTCACACTAACACCGTGGGCTGTCTGTGCCTTGATCTCTGCCCATGAGCCCCCAATTTGGACCTTGATATCTGACCCCTGGTAGCTGGCAAACTGGGATATTCCAATCTGAAGCTCCTGACCCCCTGCAGAAAGAATGGATGAAACTGTTTCAGTGTTTCTGGCAGCAGTATGTGGCACAGTATGTGTAGCCACCACTAGAGGAAGAACACAGAGCTCCATGATGTCAGAACAGGTTTAGTCATGTCCATCAGCACAAAACAAAGACCAGATGGCCACAGTGGTTCTGTATCCCACTCATTCCTTGGTATCCCTGACAGTCACCATCCATCTGGGTTGTCGTTTTCAGGTTGGACAGTAAACTTGACAGTGCCAAACTGTGGCCAATCTCAGACTGCTGGTACCCACTCAGGATAGAATCCATGCCCCACTACCATAAATATATGTCCTAACAAAAGTCACATCCAGTCTTTTTCAAGCTCACAGTCTAGAACTGAGAAGTTCTGGGATTTTACCTATCTCCTGACAAATGACCCAGACCACACCTTTCAGTTCTATTAAGCTATCTAACCTTAACAGGAATCTCCCACTGCAAAATGATCTACCTAAAGTTAGATGTCTATGTATGCTCCAAAGCAGAAAACACAGCTCAGTCTAATATCTAAGATCTGTTGTGAGCTGAATTATATCCAGGTGATGGAGGATACTTTTGTTTACTTCTGCACACTGTAGTGACAGAAAAGAATAAGGTCACAGAGATGTTGGGGCAAGTCCAGAGAAGGGCAACAAAGATGATCCTCTGCCATGAGGACAGGCTGAGGGAGCTGGAACTGTTCAGCCAGGAGAAGAGAAGGCTCTGAGGGGTCCCTATAGCTACCTTCCAATGCCTGAACAGATCCTACAGGAAGGCTGGAGAGAGACTTTTCATAAGGGTCTCTAGCAACAGGACAAGGGGGATGCTTTTAAGCTGAGGGAGACTAGGTTTAGACTGGATCTAAGGAATATCTTCAGTACAAGAGTGGGTAGGACTTTGGAATAGGCTGCCTATGGTGGCTGTGGATGCTTCCTCCCTGGAGGTTTTCAAGGCTGGGTTGAATGAGGTTGGTTGATTCTATGAGAAGGGAATTTCATAACCTAAACTCCTCCTGAAATAGGTCTAAAAATTATGATGAGCTGTATTAGTCCAAATAAAGGTATTTTCACTGAATCAGCTTATGTACAGTCAGGAAGGTAAAGAGGCCTTATGGCATGATTTATCTTATTAGTAAAGAAGACAGACAGAAGAGCTGTGATGAATCCCAGCACAGGCCTGTCTGCTTCTCTTCACTGACTGTGCAAGACATCTAAACAAAAACCACAGAGACATGTTTAGAAAGTGAAGCTCATCCTTCTGATTTCCCTGAGGAGTCTGGGTTCAATTGCACAGAAGCAGGAATGAAAAGACAACACAGGGTCCACAAGTTTCACTTCCTGCTGTCATAGATGACCATGTTAAATAAATCCTTCCCCTAAATTAATCAGGCAAATGGTCTTCATATCTCTTTGCTATTCTCTTGAGCCAGCCAGCCCAAAATACTTGTTCACCTGCAGAGCAGCTCCAGCACAGCTGAAAATCAGCTGTACCAGTGCAGCTTCAATTTTGCTCATTCCCCTCTTGTTCACTGAGCATATGGCACTGTTATCCCAGCCACACAGGGAGGTAAGTCAGGACAAGCCTTTCTGCTTTATGCTTTCACCTTATCAAACAAATTAACTTCCATAGGNTTACTGTCTGGGCTGCACTCACACTGCAGGCTCATGTTGAGCTTTTCATCACCCCAGACCCCCAGGTCCTTTTCCTCAGGGCTGCTCTCAGCCATTCACCACCCAGCCTGGAGTTGTGCTTGGGATTGTGCCTACTCAGGTGCAGGACCTTTCACTTGGCCTTGTTGAATGTCATGAAGTTGGCTTGGGCCTACCTCTCCAGCCTGTCCAGGTCCCTCTGGATCTTTACTAAATATTCAGATCTTTACTAAATATTCTTTACTAAATATTCAGATCCACACCAAAATTTTGTGTCTCAAGCACAGGCCAAGGTCACTTGGCTTTAGCATCACCTCCACAGCAGGCTCAGTCTGTGTTACCATTGAGCTCTGCACCCTCAGCTTTGGAGAGGTCTCTGCCTTCCAGGAAGCAGGAGAGTCTGTTCAAAGCTCTCCTCATCTCCTCAGCTTCCCTAAGCAGGTCTTGAAGCCAGCACTTTTTAATTCCACTTGTGCAAAGAGTCAAATAAAGTTTGAAAGCCTACAAAGTTGACTATATTAACAACGTGAACTCTTTGGGCTCTTGGTCAATTGTCAGCTTAATCCAAGATGCCTGGAAGGCATTGGTGTAATTTATTTATTCTTTTTATTATATAGGAAAATTGTATTAAAAAGACAAAGCTGTGGAGGTTCTGAGTAGAAGATTGAACTCAGCCATGCCACCATTCAACAAGACACTATAACATTAAGGAATTCCATGCACCTGGGTTGCCTGCAGCTAGAAAAATCTCCCCTTGGCCCTATGGTATCTGAATAATATTCAGATTATAAAGGACATTTTCTCTTATTTATGCATTCTAGAGTAATAGAAAATGACAAGGGCATTTGGGGGAAGGAACAGAAATGCTGGGCTTGCAGCAAGAACTGCATTTCCTCACTGGTGGTCACCTAACATCTTGAATCCCCACAAAGTGCAGCCAAACTGAACTGGGAGAACTTTTAAGGTGTGCACAAGAGAGGTTTCAAAAAGAGAGGGGAATGAAAAAATAATCAGATGATTGCAGGAATTGAAGGAATAAAAGTAGAGTGGGTAGAAAACCAGGAATATTTCTGTCTTCCTCTTATCTTTGTTTCTCTTTCTCTCAGATAGTAGGAATCTGGTGTCTGATTGTCACATGGAAAGTTTGCCTGTAAGTGGACAACATTCATCATTAAAGTCCTCTATTCCCAACAACCAGACAAAACCTTTCAGAGGAAAAAAAAATGAAGGGAAATTAGCATAAAAACCTAACACTAAATAGAAAAAGACAGGAATGTTAAACACTCCATGAGATCTACTTGAGTTTTTTGTCTACACAGATCACAATGTCAAAGTGGAAGAAACAGTTTGTGAGCTAGCAAGGTGAGAGTTGCCTCTCTACTACTTCCAGAAACCCAAAATGCACATGATGTGCTTTATGATCAGCCCTTAGGGATCCTGGAGAAGGATGCTCTCTAGAGCTCATTTCTCCTGTCATGGCTGAACCTGTTACCAAGAGTGAATGGATGGGATAATTTCAGAGCAGAGTTAAAGAAATGTGACAGAAAAGGAGCACTGTGCCACAGCTGACATCCTGTGGACATCATCCATCCTGGCCTAGGGCAAACAACTCAGTATCTCATGTATGCTGGAATAAAATCAATATAAAACAACCAGGACAGAACTAGCAGGAAACACTGGAGCTACAAGAAAACAACAAATTCCAGTGTTGGATTGCCAAACTCCATAGACCTAAATTCCATTTGCTCCATATCACCATCAGCAACAATAACACTGCTACAGACGATGCCCGATACACCTCTGCAGTCTTTTCACCTGCAACACCACTTCTGTTTCTGCTCAGTGATACAACAGCAGGGTTCAAGGAAGGATCATACTGGAACAAGTTGGTTACAGTAGTTGATTGGTATCCAGAAATCAGTCTCACATGTACAGCAGCATCTTCTGTACCCTAGAAATAGAAATGAAGGACCTTCAGTGGTGAAGAATGCACTGCTAAAAGCTATTGCCTGTTTTCCTGCGTGCTTATATGACTGCATCTGCCATACTTAGTAAGTCAGGGATGGGAGGACTGCTGAAATTTGTATATACACCAGATTCTACTTAAATATGAACAGTTGCATGGACTTTAAAGAGAGTTATAAACCTTAAACCAACCCCAGACTATGCAGACTTTCATCTGCTGTATCAATACTAGTAAATTAAGTAAATTAAACAGTGGTAAGTCAGAGGACAGTTATGTCTGCACTTAAAATCTTACCATTGTCCTGGGTTTAATTTTGCCAAGTAGCAAAGAGTACTGCTGCCAGTGACCCTAGGGATGTTTTTGCATGGCACAGATTAACATTCAAAGGAGATCTGGATCTAAAGTAGAAAATTTAACAGACTCTTCAGGGAGGTGGTAGAAGCATCNTGGATGAGACTCTGAGCAACTTGTTTTAGTTGAAGATGTCCCTGCCCATTGTAGAGGGGTTGAACTATATGATTTTTAGAGGTCCATTCCAACCAAAACCATTTTATGATTTAGAGCTGAAAAGGGTTCCACAGCATGAGCAAGAGCAATTGTCTCAGGCATGTTTACTAATAGAAAGTGGAGATGGAGCATTTTGCTGGAGTTCAGAGTCCCAGTTTTGTTTCTGTGAGGTTCAGCTGATTCACTGTAATTTGTATTTTTTGTTGTTTCACTGGCTTTCATAAATCACTTACCAATCTATTGTTAATTAAGCTGGTCTAAACTGTCAATGGGGTACATGATGAATTGTCCCACAGCCGAGACTTGGCTGCTGGGCTACTCCTTGCCCTTCTAGAGTAGCTCAGGAAAACATAGAAAGGTCTATAGCTGCTGATCATTCCTAAAAATATATGCTTTCTTACCTGAGAGGGAACTATACATTCAATTCTTGTTGAATTTCTGTCATCCTCCAAAATTTGGCAAGGCTGAGATCCAAACAAGACCAAGTTTACGCCTTCCAGATTGGTCCCCCTGAGAGCCACTCTTAGTCCTCCTATAAAAGCAAAATCCATTACATTCAATATATAGAATGATGTTATAATATACAAAGAATTATTAACAGGTGACTATTTGATGTTATTAAAGGTCTTCTCCAACCTAAATTATTCTGTAATTACAGAAAGCAACACTTTACAGTTTCTCTCAGCTGATCTGATGTTTCCATTTTGCTTTGCCTAGATTCTCCTCCTTTACCAAAGATCCTTCTTGCTTATAATTTCCATTTTGCTTTGCCTAGATTCTTTTCTTTTACCAAAGATCCTTCCTGCTTATTATTTCCATTTTGCTTTGCCTAGATTCTCCTCCTTTACCAAAGATCCTTCTTGCTTATAATTTCCATTTTGCTTTGCCTAGATTCTTCTCTTTTACCAAAGATCCTTCCTGCTTATTATTTCCATTTTGCTTTGCCTAGATTCTTCTTTTTCACCAAAGATCCTTCTTGTTTATTATTTGTATTCTTGTCCACAATGCAGGAGGGCTTAGTTTGTTCCTCAGTTTATTTTTTAATGACATACTTGTTTAAGCCAGCAAGGTCTGGCCTGTGATCTCAACCTTAGAAAGATCCCCAGCACAGTAATGAAACAAGGAAGGAAGAAGCACTAAGAATGGAAAATGAGCTTAACACAGCAGGTGCTTTCACAGTTCAAATAGCTGCCAAGCACCCTGCTGTCCAAAAAGCCTGTAGCATATGTCTAGGAAACTTAAGTTAGAAAGGAGACTTGGCAGAGCTTGAGACTTAGCAGAGTTGTGAGGAAAGTCATGGAGAGGTTGAGGGAGGCACCTCAGCCAGAGCTGAGCCTCTTCAAGCACATGAAGATCTACCCAACAGGTCAGATTTGCACTTGATGTTACTGCAGCTGCCAATGCCACTGCATTTACATAACAGCCTCCTGGTAGGTCATGCATAACTCTGCTCTTGTGCAGTAGTGCTGGAATACAAACTCTGAGTGGTCTCAGGTCAAACAGCCCCTGGTCTCTTGCTGTACCTCTAGCTGAGGTACCAGGGTATCCATTAACTGCTCTCCTATGAAATCAGCAATACACCACACACAAGAACCCAGATGTCTAGCTTCAGTACCATTCATTCCTGTGCTGGTTTAAGGCTAATTGGAATATTTTAATAGAGAAAATTATGTTACAGGCTGTGAAAAGAAAACAATGGTGATGTCTACATCACTCATAGGCTTGCTGTGATGTTTAAGAAAGAACTCAAAACAAAAGATAAGACAGTCGGGCTTGGGGCACTCTCTGGGGCACAGTGTCTGGGGCTATCCTGCAACTTCTGGCTTCTTCTCTCCGATAAATTAATTTCACTAATCACTTTTCTTCTAACTCCTCCTCTGGCTGATCCTCAAAACCTTGGGGTAAGGTATAGGGGTGGGGAGAAGGTGGAAGGGTGGTTGGGAGCCCCTCCTGGGGTCTCTGATTTCTGGGAGGGGTGTTGTGTTTCTGTATTACCTTTACCTTGTATATTTCTGTAAATATTGCTGTATATAGTGTATATATTTGCTTGTACATTGTGCTGAGCTGTAAATATAGCTTCATCTAAACTTCCAGCTGACTGAGTTCTAGTCTGGGTCATTTTACAAAGTGTGGGGGGGCGGGGAACTCCCTAACCCACATCAATTCCCAATCAATTCTTTGCATGATTTGTATTTCATGCCTCTGCTTCCTACTTAAGGGCCACACTTCAATCAATCCTCACACTTTTCACAAGGTATCTAGTAGCCTACATATCAACATCTCACCCATAATCATGGAATCTACACAGCTTGGGCACTTCTGGTTTCCTTCTTTTGGGAGGTGTCGTGGATTGCAAATATGGGCATAAAACATCTCCTGCATTGTCCACACAGGTCTCCTGCTCACTCTTCCTTCCTCTGGTCCCCTCTGAGAGTGGGGAACAGGATGGGAAGGAAGACAAAGGCCTGATGCCATCAAGTCTCCTTTGCAGTGATAAACAGGTATCCACACATGTATATGCAGGCCTGTATTCTTGCCCTAGCAGAGAACCATGGAATCATAGAATGGTTTAGGTTGGAACCGACCTCAAAGCTCATCCAGTTCCAACCCCCTGNTCTGACCAGAGCAGAGTAAATATGGGTGAAGCAAGCTCTGACTTTACCTAATTTGGTCAAGTTTGGCAAACTGCCATTCTGATTGGGTAACCTCTGTGGGCAAAGGGGCCATAGGTGCCATAGACTCAGGCAACTGATAAATATAGGAGCAAGGTAAAAACAAGGTGCTCTGCTGTTGTGCTTTGCTGTTTTGCCTTGCTCTGCCATGCTTTTGCCTTGCCTTGCTCTGCAACATTGGGCTCTGCCTGCTAAGCTTCAAACCAGTATTCCTGTGTAATAACAAGCCCTGATGCTTCGAGTTTGTCTAGGTGGAACTGCTGTGCCTCAGTTTACAAGGGACAGTGCCTCTATGTGGTAGATGAGAATTAGCTATCAGCAAGACGTGCCTGCTTGCATATCTGCAAGCCTCCTGACGAGATTAGGAGCCCTAGAAAAGGACACAGTCCAGGAGGAACCAGGATCAGCTCAGAGATTTTCTTATCCTCCTGAGCATCTTGTTAGAGCCTGGGGAAACTCCAAAGCTCTCAAGACACTGACAGAACTCCCTTCAAGTGTTAGGGTACTGTCTGGAAATTATAATTCAGCTCCAGAAACTCCAGAGAGATTATTTTTGTGAGTAAATATTCAAAAGCCTCTCTGTAATAGAAATCCTGTCCCTAAGTGCCTTCTGCTTTCAGCAGACAGGAGCCTCTCGAGCTCCCCCCAGTGGGCAAGCGGCATATCACAGAATCACAGCATTAACCAGGTTGGAAAAGACCTTCAAGATCATCCAGTACAACCTATCACCTAACACCTTCTAATTAACTAATCCATGGCACCAAGTGTCTCATCCAGTCCCCTTTAAAAAACCTCAAGGGATGGTGACTTCACCACCTCCAAGAGCAGCCCATTCCAATGCCAATCACTCTTGCTGTGAAGAACCACCTAGCATGCAGCCTAAATCTGCCCTGGCACAGCTTGAGACTGTGTTCCCTTGTTCTGTCACTGGCTGCCCGGGAGAAGAGCCCAACCCCACCTGGCTACAACCTCCTTTCAGGTAGTTGTAGAGAGCAATAAGGTCTTCCTTGAGCCTCATCTTCTCCAGGCTGCATGACCTCAGCTCCCTCAGCCTCTCCTTACAGGGCTGTGCTCCAGGCCCCTCACCAGCCTTGGTGCCCTTCTCTGGAGACATTCAAGCACCTCAACATCTTTCTTAAATTGAGGGGCCCAGAACTGGGCACAGCACTCAAGGTGTGGCCTGACTGGTGCTGAGTACAGAGGCAGAAGGACCTCCCTGGTCCTGCTGGCCACACTGTTCCTGATCCAGGCCAGGATGCCATTGGCATCAACCTCAAAAATCTCTTTCAAAACAGTTAAATATTTGTATTATTGCTAATTATTTCTTAAGTGTTCTAGATGGCCTGTCTTCTTCTGTGTAATATTTTCCACTACTGTACAATGTGAACCTGATAAAAACAAGTTCTGTAGTGGGATTAAATAATATTAATATAAAAAATAATATATTGTTTTTTTAAGAAATGTCATTTACCCTTAACAGGAGGCTCTCAGGCTGCTCCTCCAGTGCATCAAGGTAATTGCAATGTAAGAACTGAGCATGTGGTATGTTGTGGCCTACTTTTGGTCCTCAGCAGCTACTGAATGAGCTATGGTGTATGAGCATTATTGCCTGCTAATTCTTTAAAGCAACAGAGAAGTCTGGAGGTTTAATTTTCTAGATTTTCTCTGGCTGGCAGCAAAATTCAGCAAGCAGCAGCAACCAGATACACACTGAGGGAGCTGGGGTGGTTCAACCTAGAGAAGATTCTGGAGGGACCTTAAAGCTGCCTTCCAGTACCTGAAGAGATCCTAAAGGAAGGCTGGAAAGGAGCTATTCATAAGGGTGTCTAGCAACAGGACAAGAGAGGTTAGTTTTAAGCTGAGGTAAAGTAGGTTTAGACTGGATCATAAGAAGAAGTTCTTCAGTATGAGAGTGTCAGGACTCTGGAACAGGCTGCCCAGGGAGGGGTTGTGGCTGCCTACTATTGGAGGTGTTCAAGGCTAGGGTGGATGAGGCCTTGAGCAGCTGAGTCTAGTTGTGAGGTGTTCCTCCCCATGGCAGGAAGGCTGGAGTAGATGATCTCCAAGATCCCTTCCAATTTAAGCCATTCTGTCATTCTAACATCAAGCTCCTTCTATCCACTGGGTTGTGGTAGTATCTCCAGAAAGCTATCCCATGCTTATAGGCTTAGGTCACAGGGAACTCCCAGCATGACATCACTGAGACTGGTGGGACAAGAGAGACATGATACAACAAAGTACATAATGCTTCCTGGCTTCCTCTCCCATCAAGTTAAGCTTGCAGAGCCAGAAACAAGAACTCAAAACTGAAGCCACTTGTCTAATGTGACAACTGCCAGATAAAGAGCCTCAGATTTAGAGTGCAAAATCCATGTGTGTTGTGTAAAGAGTGATGCTCTGAAGTTTTGATATCTACACATATCCATATGCAATGAAATTCTGCATATGTGCACTTTACAATGAGATTGAAGAGAGGTATTTTAAATGAAAGAAATTAAAAACACAGATGGGAGCTGTAATTCTTTCCAATTATAAATGTTCAAGGCCTGTGTAATGTAAGATAACATTATACTTGCTTTCTCTTTAATGAGTGACAGATCACTCTAATTGAGAGAAGTGCATTGCCAGTGAAAGAAATGACAAGCAAGGCCCAAGCACTAAAATTTGCCATTGATGCTTAGTTTGATTTTTTTGCTTTCAGGGTTTCTTCTGCAACAAATTAAAACTGTGAGTATCAACCTTATGTACAATATGACCCTCCCACTGGAGAGGAGAAAAACAACATTAAAAGGAAAGAAAAGGGTTAGAATATCTCTCTTGCCATACACTTCAACACTCAATTCCTCCAGAAAATATTCCGAGTTCTTGTTTTTAGGGATGGAATTTATCATCCTTTGTTTCTTTTTCTGTTTCAAGGAGAGGAGAGGTAAAGTGGTAATGGAAATGCAAGGAGCTTCAGTTTAGTTTGAGCTTCTCTAGGCTTCTTAGTTTCCTGTCTAGATCACAGAATCATAGAATCATAGAATCATAGAATGGTAAGGTTGGAAGGGACCTCAAGGATCATCTAGGTCAAACCCCCTGCCATAGGCAGGGACACCTCCCACTAGTACAGGTCACTTAAGGCCTCATCCAACCTGGCCTTCAACACCTCCAGGGAGGGAGCAGCCACAACCTCCCTGGGCAACCTGTGCCAGTGTCTCACCACCCTCACTGCAAACAACTTCCTCCTAACATCCAGTCTAAATCTCCCCTCTGCCAGTTTAAACCCATTACTCCTTCTCCTGTCATTGCAAGACCTTGTCAATAGTCCCTCCCCAGCCTTCCTGTAGCCCCCTTCAGATACTGGAAGGCTACTCTAAGGTCTCCTGGAAGCCTTCTCTTCTCCAGGCTGCAGAGCCCCAACTCTCTCAGTCTGTCCTCATAGCAGAGCTGCTGCAGCCCACTGAGTATCTTCGTGGCCTCCTCTGGACTGGCTCCAACACTTCCATGTCCTTTCCATGCTGGGGGCTCCAGAACTGTAGACAGTACTCCAGATACAGAGGAGTTTTTCAATTTATTGAATTCAATGAATTAATCTCAAATGAGGAACCAAAGTGTACCCATTTCAGTACTAGGCCAGATTAATCCAAATCCTACAAAGGGATATGTGAAGATGAGCCAGGAATCTCTGGCAGCTTTCTGAGCTATTGGGATGGATTTACCTGCACTTGAACTTACAGTTCTCAAACAAAGCTGACTGCCTCCACAAAGAGCCAAGGAAAACCTCTCACTCTTTGTAAGAAACTTGTCCCAGTGCTTTGTGGTACACAGAATGTGTCCATCCATATAATGTCTCTTTTGTCAGAGGAAGACTTTGGCTGTCAAAGTAGGGAAGAAGTGAAACACACCACGGAAAGCAAGAAGCATGAAGCAGAGGTTCCCTTAGAGATGCTCTGGCATTCAGACCTACCAATCTCTGGTGCTGTAGGAGGTTCAACAGCTACCAGCTTTGGCTCAACTCTTAGGAAGATGCCTTCTCCTGTGCTGCCATTGAGTGACAAGCCATAAGGTCTCACCAGCACTGTCACCTGGTAGACTCCTACTGGCAGCCTCTTCATCTGACAGACCAGTTTGGTTTGATTCAACGCTACGATGTGGCAGGTCCTGTTGTTCACCTTCACCTGCACAGCTGGCTTCTCCTCAGTGAAGCCAGCTCCCATGACAATAACTGTGGCCTGGGACCCATCACCTGGAGGAACATAAATTGACAAGATCACTCATAAATTTTGCTGCTGCAATGCCCAGAATTTAATTTCGACCAACCATTTAAACTTGTTACCATCTCTGCTGGAACTTTCAAAGAAGTACACCACCAGTGTTGTCCATCTTCCAGTGATCTCTCATTGTCCCTCACAATGCTCATTCCTGCCTGTCTCTGATCAGCTCTTGCTTTTTTCCTTAACTGTTTATTAAAAACAACTCTAGTCAAGAGCCATCTTCTGATTCCAGCACCAAGTTTATCACTGTTTACGTCCTCTTTATAACATCTTCTTGTCAATGTAAAAACATATCTGTGCTGATTTTGAAGAGTGGAGCTTATCAGAAGTGCTCCACAAGGAAGCACTCCACACACTCAGGAATTTCCAGAAGAATATACACAGTAAACAGCATCTGGCAGATCTTTTTCACTGAGCAGTGTTTTTGGCATTTCATTCAGACACAGAGCTCCATTACCTGATGAATACTCCACGTCGCTGACTAAGGGTGTCAGTTCTTGGCTGAACTGGAAAGAGCACGAACCAGAACAATTTGCAAGGATATTATTCACCACCACTACCACCTGGAGACAGAGAAGAAGGTTACCCTAAAGCTGGGAAGAGAGCAGAGTTGTTTTCTAGAGAAACATCTACCTGGTACACCTGCAGAGTGATGCCAGTAGTCATGCTGAGCTGCTGAGAGTAGTCTAAATGTGTCAGCACAGACCAATCAAGGCAGCAGTTTATCTTCCTGTAGACTCATTGCAAATTTAATTGCCAGGCTTATTAAAGGATTATCTCAGGCAAAGCAGAGCAGAGCTCTGTAAGCTCTATCACCAGCCCTTCTCAGTGTCTGCAGGATTCCCACCTCCCAAATTGCTGGCAACCACAGCTCCTCCCAGCCCCTGTTCTGCTAGTCATCCATAGCAGACTACTTGCCAGTTCCTCCTACCCTGCCTTGGGCTACCCTTACAGGGTTTAAAGACTAATTAAAATGAATCTCAGAATGTGTCTTTGCAGCCCTCAATTTTTTTTTCCTTTGTTCTTCATGCTGAAATGAGAAAGTTGTTCTGTGACCTTGGTTATCTAATGAGAGATATCAAGAGGTGTCTCTTCCAAGGTCTTGGTGGGTCAAAAGAGTCAACTGGCAGAGCACAGGGCATAGGAGATCCCCTCTTCATTTCTTTCCCAAGTATTAATGGTGTATCAAGAAAGTACACCAACACCTGAAAAACCCAAGAGCAGTCTGTCTTCAAGAAACACAAGGAGCACAGAGTTGCAGAGTACTCTGCTTGAGTAAAAACACACTAATCAGAGGGACATTTAAATACTTGTTCCTTGCAGCAAGCCAAAACAAAGATCCAAAAATAAAGAGGAAATCTGGTTGCTATTGCTCTTCCTGTTTCATTTTGTCTATTTAAGGGTATGCCTGCACCACAGATGGCAGAGATATCACAGATGGTTGGGCCACTGGAAGAAAGGCAGTTCTCAGGTCTGGAGAACAGGCCCACAAAAAAAGCAGGATGACCTACACCCAGGTGCTGCACAGCTGGGCTTTGAGCATATCCAGCATCACCCTCTTATTGCTACAGTGCCTGGTAGCAATGCACACTGCTCTGAGAGCACAATCTGCAACACATTTGTCCATCCAGCAGANGTTCCATGTCCTTCCTGTGCTCAGCCAGGAGGCCTTCCTTGCTCCTATTCACACATGAGTAATTGAGACCCAGAGAGGGTGAGGGACTTGCCTCTTGGGGAGGGACAGGCTGTTACCACAGCCACCACCTCATTTATTTTGCCCATCAGTGTAGCAGCAGGAAAGCTGCAGGTGAATAGTGTCATTCCCAACTTTGGTGGCCAGCACCATAAGACCCAGCAAGGGTGGGAGGCCAGAGCTTATACCAGCCCTTGGTCACAGCCTCAAAAGAAATTTCCTTCTATCACCACAATGACCATTCTCTCCAGCTGGAACACCTCTTAGAGGAAAGTGCTGTTCCACAAACTAAGGAGCAGGATCTGACTGATTTATAGCAAACCACAGAACAGAAGATTTCTGGAAGGGTTTAGTAACAGAAGCAGGTACCTGAATCCCTGTGAGCCTCCTCAATCTACACAACTCAGGTCAATCAATGGCAATCATAACAGCACATCTCACCTGTGTTTTGTTATTGAAAGTAGCAAGCATGTCCCCAAATATGGGCTCAATAAGCACACCTCCATCATAAACCACACGACTAGAAACAGTTGGCTTCAGACCAGTGAGATTTTCAGCAGAGACCTGGCAAAAAAAGAAGGAATTTAAGCTTCTTATCCTTTTCCATCCTGTGATTTTAAATTAAAAACATTCCCATACAGTTCACACAATCTTTATAAGGCAGCAGATAGCTCCCAAAAACCTCTTTTCAAGCTTCTTCCATAGCTCCCATCTTCAGGTCTAAATCTTCATTAATTCACAGAATCACAGACTTGTCAGGGCTGGAAGGGACCCCAAGGATCATCTAGTTCTAACCCACTTCCATGGTCAGGGACACCTTAAACCAGATGAGGTTGCTCAGAGCCTCATCCAACCTGCCTTTAAAGACCTCCAGGGATGGGGCTTCCACCACCTCCCTGGGTAACCTGTTCCAGTGTCTTACCACTCTCCTGGGGATGAACATCTTCCTCATGTCTGAACTAATTCTACCCTCCTCTAGTTTCACTCCATTCCCCCTAGTCCTACCACTACCCTACACCCTAAGAAATCCCTCTCCATCTTTCTTGTAGCCCCTTTCAGATACTGGAAGGCCACAAAAAGGTCTCCTAAGAGCCTTCTCTTCTCCAAACTGAACAGCCCCAACTGTCTCTGTCTGTCTTCACAGGAGAGGAGCACCAGCCCTCTGAGCATCCTTGTGGTCATTCTCTGGACACATTCCAGCATCTCCAGATCTTTCTTGTAATAGTGGTTCCAGAACTGGACACAGTATCCCAGGTGAAGTCTCACCAGAGTGGTGTAGAGGGAGAGAATACCTCCCTCAACCTGCTGGCCACACTTCTCTTGATGCAGCCCAGCACCTGGTTGCCTTTCTGGGCTTCAAGTGTGCACTGGTGGCTAATGTTGAGCTTCTCATCCACCAGCACCCCCAGGTCCTTTTCTGCAGGGCTGCTCTCAAGCCAGTTGCTGCTCAGCCTATATTGACACTTAGTATTGACAACAGCAAGTCAGGAATTCACAACACCTCCCTGTTCCACTCCTCCTTGCAGGCAAGAAAATGAGGGAAAGAGATTCAGGAGGCAGATTTGCAAATAAATGTCTAGTAGTCAGTAACATCATTTGGAAATAGGCATGGAAAGAGCTTGGAGAATCTGTCCTTCAGAGGGACCTTCCTAATAGGAAGACAGAGAGTCCTTCTTAATAGGAAGACACTTTGCTTAAGGTCCAAAGGAAATCTGTGTAAAAACAAATCAGATTTGTACAATCTTTCTGGTTAGAAGAGATCTCTAAGATCATCAAGCACAACTGCTCATGCAGCACTAAATCAGGTCTCTCAGCACCACAGCTACACATCTTCTAAATCTCTTCTCTTCAGGAACTCCACCACTTCCCCAGGCAGCCTGTTCCAATGCTTTACAATTATTTCTGTGAAGAATTTTTTTCCTAATATCCAACCTAAACCTCCCCAGGCAAAACCTGAGGCTGCTTCCATTTTTCCTGTTGTTTGATACTTGGGAGAACAATGAAGAAATGTTGGGAGAATGAATCAGTCAAAGCCAAAACCATTGAATGGGGTTGAAAGGAAGTTTGCAGATGACACCAAGTTAGATGGCAATGTTGATTTGAATGAGGTTAGAGAGCTCTTCAGAGGGACTTGGATAGGCTGAATCAATGAGCCAACATTAATGGGATGAGCTTCAACAAGGCCAAATGCCAGCTCCTGCNGAGCTGCCCAGGGAGGTGGTGCAGTCACCCACCCTGGATGTGTTTAAGGGTGGTTTGGATGTGGTGCTTAGGGCTATGGTTTAAGGTGAATCTTGTAGAGTAGAGTTCTAGGATGGACTTGGTGACCCTGAGGGGCTTTGCTAACCTGCATGCTCTGTGAAAGTGAGTGTTAGGAATGTAATTACCATACCTTGATAACAATGGGCAAGTCCCCAGTTTTTGTCCTCCAAGTCAGTGTCCAGATGCTTTCATAGCAAGACTTTGAGTCTTTGGTCACAATGAAGTCAGTGGTGTTGAAGTATGGGGCTGTAGAGTTGTCTGTGTTGTCCTGCAAAAGCTTGCGGAGGCGGTGGGAGGAGATGTGCACTGAAACCTCTGCAAAAGACACCAGGAGAAGAGTGGATATCCTAATCCTCAGTAGAGCACATCCACCTCCTCCTAGACCAGAAAGATGTTTCATTGTCATTGTGAGGCTGCTGTGGTTAAAGAGTCCCTAACTGTCACAAAAACCAGCAGCAGGAAATTCGCTGGGTCCCAACTGCCAAAAGATCTGCACTGTTTAATAGCTTAGAAAACTTAGAAGCATCTCTCCAGTTGGGACTAACAGAAATTTTGTCTAATTAATACTTTCCATCACATGAAGCCTACATTTTTGAGAGAGTTGGAACTTCACTATGTAAGTCACATTCTTTCCAAATAAAAGGTCAGAAGCTTCTTAGGTAAGAGGGATGTGAGAAGCAGAACCAGCCTCTCAAGAAGGCTTTCTGGAGTGCAACCCCAAAGAAGTGCAAATGGTGGTTTATATGTTTTGACATAAATACCTGTATTGCCAAAGCTGCAGATGCAATAAATCCCTCTAAATGAGATTGTTTCACAGGAAAAAGGGGAAAGGAACTGGGAACAGGGCAAGAGCCATGGAGAACATTGTTAAAAGATGATGTTCAGATCAGGGTACTGTTGAGATTTGAATGTAGAAGATTTTACTTCCACATGAGGAGAAATTTCTTCACGGAGAGGGTAACAGAGTACTGCAACAGGCTGCCCAGAGAGGTTGTGGGGTCTCCTTCTCTGGAGACATTCCGGGATGCATTCCTGTGCAGGCTACCCTAGATCATCCTGCCTTGTCTGGGGGGTTGGACTCAATGATCTCTGGAGGTCCCTTCCACCCTCTAATGTTCTGTGATTCTGAGACAGACTTCAGCCATTCTTCTGCTCCCTCCCTGGAGGTGTTCAAGGCCAGGTTGGAGGAGGCCTTGAGTAACCTATGCTAGTGGGAGGTGTCCCTGCCTATGGCAGGGGGTTGGAACTAGGTGATCCTTGAGGTCCCTTCCAACCTTACCATTCTATGAGTCTATGATTCATTGTAGGAAAATCCTAAGGGATAGCACTGAGAGAAGACTTATTCCACAAATATTCTGAGGCTGCATTTTCCTATTTTACTTTATAACTGAAGTCAGGAACTTTGTTGCTGGCCTTGCTCAGATTAACCTGCTTGTTTTCATCTTAAGCATCTTTGATTACTCAAACCAAGCAGGAAAACCCAGCACATGCAAAGGGTGACCAATTCACATCAGGAAATTCTGTGCACAAAAGCTTTTGTAGCATCTGCAAAGCAATTACAAACTCTTGCAGTCCTAAAAGAGAATTAATTTCCTGGTAACCTCCAGGGCCTTGTCATACATGAACACNTTGAGGTCTCTTCCAACCTTGCTATACTGTGATACTGTGATACTGTGACATCATCATAATGAAACTTTGGAATGCAAAATCCCAGTTGAGGAGGTGATCCAAAGCTAACATGAAGGCAAATTTTTCATAGTGGCTACATGCATTTTGGAACAACCTCATGCCTCACATCCTGAAGCACTGCCCTGCCTGTGATCTTTGACTCCCATCTTGAGAGACATCAGTTGAAAAGATCTAGCATCTGTCCTAACAGGTTTAACCTTCCAGCCAACACCCTGAACATTTCCATGGTTTGATGCTGTCTTGTCTTCACTTGGCTTTCTGCAAAGGAAATCCAGGACATGTGCTTGCATCTTTGCTTACCTGGTATCACTGTATTGGCCAAGTGGATGCGGAAGGTCCCTCCAATAGGTGGGGATGACTTCTGTACTCTCTGAATGGTGAGGCTGACTCTCACATCCTCTGTAGTGACATAGAGGTGGCCATGTTCCTTAGAGCCCTCCCCATGCAAAGCACCCCTGTGTGACAGAGAGGGTTCACATGAAGGCATTAGCAGTCAAGACCCCCACTCATGAGACCCACATGTCACCAGCAGAAGAGAGATATGGGAACAGCATCCTTGGAATGATGTAATCAGAACACACTCAGACAGAATTGAACACTCAGAAATTACAGCTGCATGAGCAGCTCACCTGCATGAGCAGCCCTGAGGAAAAGGACCTGGGGGTCTGGGGTGATGAAAAGCTCAACATGAGCCTGCAGTGTGTGTACAGCCCAGACAGTAACCATGTGCTAGGCTGCAGCAAGATCAGTGTGGCCAGCAGGGCAAGGGAGGGGATTCTGCCCCTTTGCTCTGCTCTCCTCAGACCCCATCTGGAGTACTGTGTGCAGCTCTGGAGCCCCCAGCACAGGAAGGACATGGAAGTGTTGGAGTGGGTCCAGAAGAGGGCCATGAAGATGCTCAGAGGGCTGCAGCAGTTCTGCTATGAGGACAGGCTGAGAGAGTTGGGGCTCTGCAGCCTGGAGAAGAGAAGGCTTCCAGGAGACTTTGGAGTGGCCTTGCAGTATCTGAACGGGGCCTACAGGAAGGCTGGGGAGGGACTATTGACAAGGTCTTGCAATGACAGGACAAGAGGCAATGGGTTTAAACTGGCAGAGGGGAGATTGAATTTGGATGTTAGGAAGAAGTTCTTTAGAGTGAGGGTAGTGAGACACTGGCACAGATTGGCCAGGGAGGTTGTGGCTGCTCCCTCCCTGGAGGTGTTCAAGGCCAGGTTGGACGAGGTCTTGAGTGACCTGTGCTAGTGGGAGGTGTCCCTGCCTATGGCAGGGGGAGTTGGAACTGAATGAGCTTTGAGGTCCTTTCCAACCTAAACCATTCTATGCAAGTAATGCACACAACAGAGAACAGCTGTTTGAAATAGAAGGTACTGTTCATGCAATACCAAGAACAAACAAGTCCTGCTCCAGTACTGGTGATTTTAAAGGCTGCAACTAAATGTACCCTGGGCAGTAGATACAACATCAAGGATAAAAGCAGTAGATACGACATCAAGGCTAAAGACTTTCCTGCTTCATAGAATCATAGAATGGTTCAAGTTGGAAGGAACCTTTAATAATTATCTAGTTCAACCTGCATTCAGCAGGGACATCTTCAACTAAATCAGGTCGCTCAGAAGCTTCAAGGAGACCTTATAGTAGCCTTCCAGTATCTGAAGGGGGCCTACAGGAAGGCTGGGGAGGAATTATTGACAAGATCTTGCAATGACAGGACAAGGGGTAATGGGTTTAAACTGGCAGAGGGCAGATTTAGACTGGATGTTAGGAGGAAGTTGTTTGCAGTGAGGGTGGTGAGACACTGGCACAGGTTGCCCAGGGAGGTTGTGGCTGCTCCCTCCCTGGAGGTGTTCAAGGCCAGGTTGGACGAGGCCTTGAGTGACCTATGCTAGTGGGAGGTGTCCCTGCCTATGGCGGGGGTTGGAACTAGATGATCCTTGAGGTCCCTTCCAACCTTACCATTCTATGAGTCTATGATTCTATGCGTCTCGGTGGTGCAATGCCGCCCCCGTGTGGTTACTCTCTGAATAACTGCTAACGCCTCACCCCTTTCTGCTGAGCCGGTTTTGAGAGCGCAAAACCGAAACGACTGAACCTTTTCCTCTGATTCACAGCAGGTACCTCCGATTTTAGCTGCTGACCCTGCCCCGTCACAGCAAGGCGCATCAGAATACAGCATAACATGTGCTCAGTGAAGGGAAAGAGACAGATTTGGTTTGAAGCTATCCAAAGACAGTGATCAGCCCACTCATTTTTAAACCACGTGCTCCTTTCTGTTTTCAGTCCTGCTGGGTTCAGTGTCTCACACTGGTTTTGTTTTAATACATCTTTTTTTCTGTGAGAAAAAAAAAATAGAAACCTATCAGTGCCAAATACTTTTTATTTTTACCCAAAGTGGAAGCAGACTGCAATCACTCTGCTTCTTAATCCTCTTTTTTGATAAGCTAAAAACATTGAATTTGTTATTTTTTTTTCTCCAAAGCGTTTTTGCATGGGTTTTCTCCTTTATGCTGACTTGGACTATGTCTCTGAACCTTAGCAGGTGACTGTTGAATTCACTAAAGCCTTGGATTTCACCAGGGAATTTCAAGGACTTGGCTGCTCTGGGAACAAAACAGCCTGATTTTTTTTCAGGTCTTAATCACCTTTGAAAGGAGAATCTATGGCTGTCTTTAGAGCACTCAAAACTAATGGCATGGTTTGCTTTTGCTTGAAAGAGGAGGAACCACAAGGTAAGAAAGCAAATAAAAATGGAGCAGACTGAGGTTTACTTTCTTCTGAAATAAGGTCTCCTATGAGTGAGTCATTTTGGGTGAAGTAACTGAGTCAGCCTAACATCTGGCTGCAGAAAAGGAGATGCTGGATCACTCCTTGTCTGGCTCTGTTCCCATCCTTCCTGACTAGACTGGGTACAATCTAACTTTTGCAGGGCTTTATCTCTGCCAGTATAGCCCTTTAAGGTTGCCATC
The DNA here is from genome assembly GCA_013399055.1 of Ramphastos sulfuratus. Lineage (NCBI taxonomy): Eukaryota > Metazoa > Chordata > Aves > Piciformes > Ramphastidae > Ramphastos > Ramphastos sulfuratus. The sequence goes on along the minus strand of WBNM01022794.1, from coordinate 15,770 downwards.
TGAGTTGATTAGGCTATGTGTGTCTTTTCTGAGTTGATTAGGCTATGCCTGTCTCTCCACTTTCATTATTGTGACCCCTAGAACAGAGACCATCTCAGTAAACAAGGACACATAGTGTGGGCTTCCATTCTCCGACATGGAAATTAGTGTCATTAAAGGTATTTGGGAGCATCTCTGGCTATCTCCATTCACTGTTCCAGAAAGGTTTACAACTCCAACTCCTGCTTTTGTATTGTAACCTATTGGCCCATGCACATCTTACATACTCTAGGTAAGCTCAAACATCTTAAACACCTCTGGTTTCACAGCTGAGTCTCCTCATACAAGGAGACCTCAATGTCAGAATCAGATATCTTCACTGAGATATCTGCAATCTATGTTTAAGTTCCTACACAGTGAGCAAAGCTTAAATCCTTTATGTGCTGAGAGTGAAATTCACAGAATGTCAGGGGCTGGGAGGGACCTCAAAAGCTCATCCAGTCCAACGCCCCTGCCAGAGCAGGATCTCCTATACCAGATCACACAGGAACACATCCAGGTGGGTTTTGAATGTCTCCAGGGAGGGAGACTCCACTGGGGCTGCTCACCTGGGCAGCCTGTTCCAGTGTTCTGCCACCCTCACAGGAAAAAAAAATCCTCCTCATGTTTATATGACACTTCCTATGCCTCAGCTTCCACTCATTGCCCCTTGTCCTGGCATTGGGTATCACCCAGCAGAGCCTGGCTCCAGCCTCCTGGCACTCACCTTTACATGTTTATAAGCATTGCTGAGGTCACCTCTCAGTCTCCTCTTCTCCAAGCAGCACAGCCCCAGCTCCCTCAGGCTCTCCTCATAGGAGAGATGCTCCATTCCCTTCATCATTTTTGTGGCTCTATGCTGGACTCTCTCAAGCAGTTCTATGTCCCTCTTGAACTGGGGGGACCAAAACTGGACACTATACTCTAGATATGGCCTCACCAAGGCAGAGTAGAGGGGCGGGAGAATCTCTAAATTGAGTACTGTAATTTAGAAGTGTATCCCATCTGCTGAGTATTGACATCTGTGCAGGGTTCAGAAGTCTAAACAGTCTGAACAGGACCCATTTGAAATGCCTAGAGAAGACTCCAGTGAAAGCACAGGGACTGGCAAGCTGCAGTCATATCCTCCACTGCTTCTCATGGGCAAAAAAGCTGGTGAAGGGTCTAGAAAATAAGACTCATTATGAGTGGCTGAGGGAGGTAGAATTCTTGAGTCTGGAGAGGAGAAGGCCAGGGAAGACCTCATTGCTCTCTACAACTACCTAAAAGGAGGTCGTAGTGAGGTAGAGATTGGTCTCTTCTCCCTAGTATCAAGTGATAGAACAAGAGGAAATGGCCTGAAATTGTGCCAGGGGAGGTTTAGGTTGGATATTAGGAAAAAATTCTTTGCTACAAGAGTGGTCATGCATTGGAGCAGGCTGCCTGGGGAGGTGGTAGAGTCACCATCCCTGAAGGTGTTTGAGAAACATGTGGACATGGCACTTGGGAACATGGTTCAATGGCCTTGGTGGTCTTAGGTTGACCATGGGACTCAATGACCTTAGAGCTGTCTTCCAACCAAAACTATTCTATGATTCTGTGTCCTGATTTAGATGACAACAAGCTCCAGATGTGTCAAGGGGAACTGCAAGAAGTATTACAGGACACTGGGACAATCTACTCACTGTCCCCACCTTAGAGAGAGAAGGGGCAGACTTGCACCACAGCCAGACACCATCCAGGACACGTTGTAAGTAGGAGAAGACCCCACCACAGATACTGCTTCAACTATCCTCCCACCTAGCCAAGGTGGTTTGGGATCCCTCTGAGAAACTGGAAGAAAAGGCACTGATTAGAGCAAAGACAACAGCTGTCATTTCATACCTGGAAACATACCTGCTTGGAGGGGGTTGTTTGGTTTTGTCTGGGCAAGACCTTTCAGGAGTTATGTTTGTAGAAATACCTTTTCAAATCAGCCAAGAATACTGACATTTAGAAATTCCTTCTTGATTGTTTTCATTATGGTTTTTTTTTTTAAATATATGGACAAGAAATTATTTTTGTGGCCGTTTTCAAATATCCTTCCCCTCTACAAAAGTTTCAACCAGCCCCATTACTAAAGATTTTACTGGAATGATGGCAACATTAAAGCAAACAAGAAAAAAAAAATCCAAACCAGATTCTTTTACCAGTCACAGCTCTGTCTGCAATGATGATTTCATCGAGGTAAAAGGACCCAGAAGTTCCCTCCTGCAGCAGAGAGCTGAGCAAGTCTGTCTGATGCACAAGCACTGGGGAGTTGGCAGGGTGGTCCTGGAGCAGTGAGGAGCGATTGACACACTTCTTCCAGAGGTCAGTGCAAGTAAACATCCAGCTGAAAGACACCAAAGCTGTGCAAACTCTTTTCCTCTAGGGTAACTGCAACAATTGACCTTTCAGGTACATTGTGAAGCTTCCAGGTACATTGTGAAGCTTCCAGGTAACATCAGGTGCTACTATTGCTGTTCTTACTATTCACATACAAGACACTCAATGACTTCTGATCACTCTACATGTCTCTGTTGGGTTCCCCATAGTGAGAAAAAGCTTTAGAGCTCTGCTTAGGTATCCTCCTCTGGATCAAGAGTGGGATGTGGGAAGGACTATCACTGCTCTGTATTTGGCAAAACCATTACAAAAGTATCAGTGAGCTCAGAATCACAGAATCATTCAGGTTGGAAAAAAGCTCTTGGAGTCATCAAGTTCAACCACTAACCCTGCTCTACAAAGTTCACCCCTAAACCACATCCCCAGGCACCGCATCCAAACAACCTTTAAACACATTCAGGGATGGTGACTCAGCCATCTCCCTGGGCAGCCCATGCAGGCATTGGAACATTCTTGCTGGGAATTTTTTTTCCTAATATCCAGTCTAAACTTACCCTGTTGCAGTGTTGTGGCAGGACACACCCAAGTCCTTGCCCCACTGGAGGTTTGAATGGGGTGC
>WBNM01022793.1:17711-36848 GCA_013399055.1 Ramphastos sulfuratus | reverse complement strand
TCCCTCTGGATGGCTCCCTTCCCTCTGGATGGCTCCCTTCCCTCTGGATGGCTCCCTTCCCTCCAGCCTGTCAGCTGCACATCACACAGCTTGGTGTGGTTGGCAAACTCACTGAGGCTGCCTCAATGCCTCTGTCCACGTCTCTGCCCATCCAGTTCCAACCCCACTGCCACAGGCATAGACTCCTCCCACTAGCTCAGGCTGCTCAAAGGCTCATCCAACCTGGCCTTGAACACCTCCAGAGAGGGGGCATCCCCAGGCTCCCTGGGTACTGCCCTGGGCAGCAGTGAGTGCAGAGGCCTCACTTACGCATCACTTCCATCACCCGGTGCCGGAGGAAAGTGCGGCTGCTCTGCAGGCTCCCGAAGCGCTTCAGATCCAGGGGCCAGACATTTTCTGTTGGGTACCCATTGACCATCCACTCTGCCAGGTACCTGAAGGAAGAGCAAGGAAAGACTGGCATAAGGACAAGAGATAAAACAGGAGGAAAAGCTTCTTTTGGGGCGTGAGGGTGCTGGAGGCCTGCAGCAGTCTGCCCAGAGAGGTTGTGGGGTCTCCTTCTCCAGAGAGATTCCAACCCCAGCTGGACACCGGGATCCTGGGCAAGCTAATGTGGGTGCCCTGCTTTAGGGGAGGGGTTGGACTGGATGATCTCCAGAGGTCTCTTCCAATCCCCACCATACTGTAACCAATCTGTGGTTCTGTGAGACATCAGCCAGTGTCTCAAGGGAAAGAGCTTTGAAGCCAGCAAATGATCTGGACAGAAGAACTTCTTGCAGAAGGGAGGGAGAAGACAACCAATAGAGTCCTCTAAATACTAGCAGACCATGAAAGGTTCCCCCTTCTGAAACTCATCTACCAGCTTTCCAATCATTAATTTCCTATCAGGATGGAACATCCAGGGCAGGGGGAAGGTAAGGACAAAGCCAGAATTGTGGGCAGGCAGCCTGACTGGCACCATGTCAAGTCCCCAGGCTGTGCTGAGTACATCTGGGCTGGAGGTAGGGGCTGAGGCTTTGGCATTTTTCAGTCCCTAGTGGAGGCTCAACCACAGACCATCAGTGCCAGCACTGAGGGGCCAGCCAGGTTGTGCTTAGCTGTACTTCTAGTTCCAGAGCTGAAGGACAAGGGCTGCTCAGAGCAAAGCAGAGCAGAAGAACCTATTCACAGCCAGCAAAGAGAAGAACAGAACAGGGCTGGATGCTGATCATCACAGGTTAGAGTAAGCTAAAGTGCTCTCCCTGAGGTGGCTGCAGCAAGGGGGCAAAGAGTGGTTTCACCTTCAGGAATGAGTTTGGTTCTTAGAGAACCTCACTGCAAAGACATGGTAAAGTTTAAAAAAAAAAAATCATTAGTTGCTTCCTTGGTGAGTTAAATTATTCCACCAACAGAAACTAGTGAGGACTGAGGGAGATCCTAACACCTGCCACGACAAAAGAGCAGCTTGGTAGGAAGCTGGATGGCAGAAGGGCTGCTGGGCTGCCAAACCCAGCTGGCAGAGGGAGTGTTGAGCACTCTGCAAAGCACCTTCGCTGCTGGGATCACACTCAGCAGCTTATCAGAGTATCTGGGACTGGGTTTAATCGGGAAATGACTCCACCCCCAGCTCGCTGGCAGAGGACAGGCTTGGAACAGCACCGGCAGCAGACAGGTGGTGCTTCAGCTGCTTCAGCTTCACTCTGCCTGCAGAGGAATACACTGTTGTGTCTACTTCAGTGATCTGTGGGCTTCAATCAGATGATAAAGGGGATCATGGAGGACAGAAGATGAGGGAGTCCATGCTTGGCTAAGCTTTTCTCTCTCTTTGATAGGTAAGAAAAATCAGAAGAGGTAGCTCCAAGGAAGCTTACTTGATCCTCAACAGGCTGATCACTGAGGTGTGATACCTGAGGGGAGGTGTGCAGGGTGGGAGGAGAGTCCAGCACAGATTTAGGATACATAGGAAAACACCGTGAGGGCACAGTGACTGCTCCTCTTCTCTTCCCTTCCCAACCTGAGTGGATTTGTCAGACTGGAGAGAGCACAACACTCCCCACAGAAGGATCACCTGAGTGGTCTCTTACAGACTCACAGACTGCAATGGGCTGGAAGAGACCCTCAGAAGACATCTTGTCCGACCCCCCTGCAGGCAGCAGGGACACCTCGAACTACAGCAGGCTACCCAGGGACACAGCAAGGCTGATCTTGAATGTCTCCAGGGATGGGGCCTCAACCACATCTCTGGGGAACCTTTCCCACTGTCTACTCACCCTCATTGTGCAGAACTTCCTCCTGATGTTCAACCTAACTCTGCCCTGTTCCAGTTCCAAACCACTGTCCCTTGTCCTATCACTCCAAGCCCTTCTAAACAGTCCCTCCCCAGCCTCCCTGTAGGTCCCCTTCAGATACTGAAACACAGCTCTAAGGTCTGTCCCTGGAGCCTTCTCTTTTGCAGGCTGAACAGCCTCAGTTCTTTCAGCCTGTCCCCACAGCAGAGGTTCTCCAGCCCTCTGATCATATTTGTGGCCTCCTCTGACCCCACTTCCAGCCTCTCTATTGTTGGGGGCCCCAGAGCTGAGCACAGCACTGCAGGTGAGGTCTGAGCAGAGGGGCAGAGATCCCCTCTCTCTACCCAGAGGCCGAGCTGCATGGTTCAAACCTTAAATGAGGCAGAAGAGGGATGCTGAAGCACTTACTTGCCTGCTCCCCCACCATAAGAGATGCCAGCAGAGTTCATGCCAGCCAGGACGAAGTAGCCGCGCACGGCGGGCGACTCCCCCATGATGCAGCGCATGTCTGGGGTGAAGGACTCCGGGCAGTTCACCAGCTGCATGATCTGCAGGGCCTCCAGCTCGGGCATCCTGCGCAGCAGGGCGCTCAGCAGTGGCTCTGCCAGCACAAACAAACAAGAGACAGGTCACAGCCTTCAGTCTAGGTGAGTTGCAGCTGCTTCCTGGAGAGGAATCACAGAATCAGTCACAGAACCTTAGCGGTTGGAAGGGACCTCCAGAAATCATTGAGTGCAACCCCCTCCTGCCAAGCAGGATCACACAGGAATCCATCCAGGGGGGATTTGAAAGTCTCCAAAAGGAAGAAACTCCACAACCTCTCTGGGCAGCCTGCTCAGGGCTCTTTCACCTTCACTGTAAAGAAGTTTCTCCTCATGTTGAGGTGAAACCTTCTGTGTTCCAGTTCGTAGCTGCTGCTCCTCATCTTATTGCTGCTGACCACCAAAAAGAGATTGGTCCCCTCCACTTGACCCCCACCCCTCAGATAGTTATACACATTGATGAGATCTCCTCTCAGCCTTCTCCAGACTAAATAGCCCCAGGGCTCTCAGCCTTTCTTCATAGCAGAGATGATGCAGTCCCTTCAACACCCTCATAGCCTCCATTGGACTCTCTCCAGCAGGTCCCTGTCTCTCCTGAACCGGGAAGCCCGAAACTGGACACAGTTATTAATCATAGAATGGTTTAGGTTGGAAATGACCTCAAAGATCATCTATTTCCAACCCCCTGCCATAGGCAGGGACACCTCCCCCTAGAACAGGTAGCTCAAGGCCTCGTCCAACCTGCCCTTGAACACCTCCAATGAGGGAGCATCCACAACCTCCTTGGGCAACCTGTGCCAGTGTCTCACCACCCTCACTGTAGAGAACTTCTTCCTAAATTGCATGTGTGGTCTCACCAGGACAGGGTAGAGGGGGAGAAAAACCTCCCTAGCCCTGCTGGACACACTTTTCTTGATGGACCCCCAGGATGCCAATGGCTCTCTTGGCCACAAGGGCACATTACTGGCCCATGGAGAACTGGGGAACAACCTCCTGTGCCAACACTGGTTAGGGGTTGACCAGCTGGGAAGTAGCTCTATGGAGAAGGACCTTGGAGTCCTGGTGGACAGTAAAGTTATCCACAGGATAGCAATGTGACCAAGATGCCCAATGGTATCTTGGAATGCATTAAGAGTGTAGCAAGTAGGTCAAGGGAGGTTCTCCTCCCCCTTTACTCTGCCCTGGTAAGGCCACATCTGGAGTCCTGGGTGCAGTTTTGGGCTCCCCAGCTGAAGGATTCCAGAATCCCAGCATGACCGATGTTGGAAGGGATCTCTAGAGATCATCCAGTCCAACCCTTCAGCATCAATAAAGAGATAAGCTACCTCCTTTCTTCTCCAGGACTCACCCCTATGCAGCACTCCAGACAAAAGCCCTCAGGCCTCAGCATCAGCAGTAAAATAATCAGATGTCACAATACTAAGATCTTAAAACCAGGAATGGCCTTTCTGACCTGCTCTTTCCCTTCCCTCTCCCCTGTGCTCCAAATCCACAGTGACAGTCTGCAGCTAGAGATGACTTCTTATCAATAAAGAGGGATCAGTGTTAGATCTGTCCTTATGTCCAGCCCAACACTGCAAAGCAACTACACAGGCTCCTCTAAAACCAACCCAAAGAAATCAAAGTAGTCATGAGCTCCAGCCACAGGAACTGCAGCCCTAGGACTGGATCAAATAGCGAGCTGAACAAGCTCTGGCTTTGCTCAACTGCCCAATATTTGAACTGCTTAAAGGGCAGGGCTGGAATGTGGCATGAGGCAGCTTTGGAAGCTTGGTGGAGCCTTTTCATTTCAGCAGGACCTAGAAAGTCCAGATGAGAATGGGTGCTGAGCTCATTAGTGAAGCTCAAGCCTTCAGGCAAGCCTGTAGGCATCTCTAGATCCCCAAACCTCTAGATCTAAAAGCCTCTAAAAACCTCTTTCCATCCTGGCTCCATCCCCCAGAGTTTAACTCTGATGCTATCAATATAAGTGTCTCACAGAAATGGAAGTCAAATGAATCAGTTTAACTAGAAGAATAGCTGGAAGAGCCCTGCAGAAGGAAATCAGGGCACAGCCATGTGTGCCTTGAGTCACAGAGCCAGAGGCAGTCACCAGGGGTGCCAACAGCTAGGAAAAAGGCAAATCTGAAGGAGAGCACACACAAGCTGCCCAGGCTTGAAAGGAGGAGGGGGAAAAGAGAGGGACTCATCCCAGAATTCCAGCCTGGTGGGGGGGTGGAAGTGACCTCTGGAGATCATCCAGTCCAACTCCCCTGCTAAAGCACGGCACCCACAGCAGCTTGCCCAGGATCGCAATGCCCAGCTGGGGTTAGAATCTCTCCAGAGCAGCAGACTCCACAACCTCTCTGGGCAGCCTGCTGCAGGCCTCCAGCACCCTCACACCAAATAACTTTCTCCTCCTGCTCAGATGGAACCTCCTGGGTTCCAGTTTGTTGCCCCTTCTCCTGTCACTGACACTGGACACCACTGACAAGAGTCTGGCCCCATCCTCTTGCCCCCCACCCTGTAGCTCTTGCTGAGCATTGCTCAGAACCCCCCTGGGGCTACTCCTCTCCAGGCTCATCAGCCCCAGGGCTCTCAGCCTTTGCTTCTCCCAGAGCTGCTCCAGGCCCATGAGCATCTTTGCAGCCACTGCTGGACTCTCTCCAGCAATTCCCTATCTCTCTTGAACTGAGTAGCCCAGAAATCCAGACATGGCCTCACTAGGGAAGAGTAGAGGGGAGGAGAACCTCCCTTCACCTGCTGGCCACACTCTTCTTCATTCCCCACCAGGACACCATTGGCCTTGTGGCCACAAGGGCACACTGCTGGCTCATAGGCAACTTGCTGTCCACCAGCACTGCCAGGTCCTTCTCCACAGTGCTGCTTCCCAGCAGGTCACTCTCACCTGTCCTGGTGCAGGAGGTTATTCCTCCCTGTCTGCAGGACCCCACACTTGCCCTTGTTGAATTCATGAGGTAACCTCTGCTCAGCTCTTCAGCCTGGCCAGGTCTCACTGAATGGCAGCACAGCCTGGCAGGGTGACAGCCACTCCCAGTTCTGTATCACCAGCAAACTGGCAGAGGGTAACCTCTCTGGTCCCTTCATCCAGGTTGTTGAACAAGATTTGGCCTAGACCTGACCCTGGGGAACACCTCAAGCTTGAGGCCTCCAACTAGACTCCTTTCTGCTGATCACAACCCTCTGTGCTCTGGCCTTTAGGCAGGTCTCAACCCACCTCACTGTCCACTCATCTGACCCACATTTCCTAAGCTTGCCCAGGAGGGTGTCACGAGAGACACTGTTTAAAGCCTTGCTGAAGCTGAGGCAGACAACATCCACTGCTCATTGTCCATGCCATGTTCTACCCCACAGGAAGAGCCCTCTCTGTAGAAGGTCATAAAGAATATAAGATCAGATGGGAAGGAAGAAGTCAGAACCTTTGGAATACAAGAAACCACCTCTGTCAATAATGAGATGAAGTCTGGGAAGCAACACCACCAAAGGTCTGTCTACTTAACAACTGCCACCCATGGACAGGCACATGGCAGGCACTGCTGGAGGGAGCTGCAGAAACCAAACACCAGGGGCACATGGCAGGTCAGCAGTGCTTGGCCACGGTGTCAAGAGAGGAGCAGTTGGCACTGGCAGTCAAAAACCAAACCAAGTGCAAAGAGCTGTGCTGGCAGGTTTGTGCCTCACAGAGACAATCACACCATCACAGAAGGGACCTCTGCAGATCATCCAGGCCAACCCCCCTGCCAAGGCAGGGTCACCTAGAGCAGGTAACACAGGAACACATCCAGGTGGGTTTCGAAAGTCTTCAGAGAAGACTCCACCACCTCTCTGGGCAGCCTGCTCCAGGGCTCTGCCACCCTTACATTAAAGCAGTTCCTCCTCACTCATGGGTAGGTGGAACTTCTGATGTTCAGCTTTGTGCCTGTTACCCCTTGTGCTGTCAGTGGGCACCACTGCAAAAAGCCTGCTGCCACCCTCCTGACACCCACCCTTGAAGTGCTGATCAGCACTGATGAGGTCCCCCTCAGGTTGCTCTTCCCCAGGCTAAACAGCCTCAATCCTCTCAGCCTTTCCTCCCAGCAGAGCTGTTCCAGTGCCCTCAGTGTCCCTGCCCTTCTTGAACTGGGGAGCTCAGAACTGGGCACAAACACTCCAGATGTGGCCTTACCAGGGCAGAGCAGAGGGGCAGGAGAACCTCCCTTGACCTGCTGCCCACACTTTTCTTGCTGCCCCCCAGGATGCCATTGGCCTTTTGGCTACAAGGGCACACTGCTGGCTCATGGGCATCCTGTTGTCCATCAGGACTGCCAGGTCCTTTTCCTCCACCAAGCTGAACTGGTCCATGGACTTGTTCTTCCCCAGCTGCAGGGCTTTCCACTCGCCCTTGTTGGGATTTCATTGGATTTCTCCCCACCCAGCTCTCCAGCCTGCCCAGGTCACGATGAGTGGCATGACCTAGACAGACCCTGAGGGTTGGAGGGTCAGACAGACCCTGAGGCAGTGCCTGGTGAAGGGATGCTACACCAACGACCAACCAGAAAAGGGATGAAGTAGTTTGAGAGAACTTTTCACTCTTCCCACACCTTCCAGATACAGGCAGACCCACACCAGCTGGTCAACAAGAGCCCTCCTGCTGGAGCCAGGGGGTGGTGGGAATCAGTCCTGCTGAACTTACCAAAATGATCCCAATCTTCCTGAAGGTTATGAATCTCCAGCTGGTTCCGGCCTTCCGTGAAGAGAGGTTTGGGGTTCTTCTCAAAGCCCCCCGAGAGGATGCCACCCTGCCAGTTGCGTATGTAGATCCTGCCATCTGGGTCTACCACAGCTGCAGAGGGAAGAAGAGAGGTGGGCAAGAGGGTTAGAGGAGGCACATGTGTCTCAGGCACCAGTGATGGGAGCTGGTGACAGGCTGGGCCAAGCTAGGGGCCTCCTGGCGTGGGAAGGGATGGGTCTCACTGACCGATCCCTCCACACCATCCTGCTCCTCGTGGGACACCCTGGGGAGGCTCTTCAGATGACTTATCCCACCACAACCATGGAGGTCAGCTTGGGGACAGCACAGTAGAACCAAGTGAACCTAAAGCCTGGAGAAGAGAAGACTCCAGGTAGACTTCAGAGCTGCTTTCCAGTAGCTGAAGGGGTCCTACAGGCTGCAGAGGGACTTTTGTTGAGGGTGTCTAGAGACAGGCCAAGGGGGAATGGTTTGAAGCTGAGGCAGAGCAGGGTTAGACTGGAGCTGAGGAAGTTCTTCAGTAGGAGGGTGGTCAGACTCTGGAACAGGTTGCCCTGGGGAGAATGTGGATGTCTTGTCCCTGGAGGTGTTCAAGACCAGGTTGGATGAGGCCTTACAGAATCATAGAATGGTAAGGTTGGAAGGGACCTCAAGGCAGGNAGTTGCTGTCTGGGCTGCACTCACACTGCAGCCTCATCTTGAGCTTTTCATCACCCCAGACCCCCAGGGCCTGTTCCTCAGGGCTGCTCTCAGCCATTCCCCACCCAGCCTGGAGTTGTGCTTGGGATTGTGCCTACCCAACCCTTGCCTTGAGCAACCCAGGCTAGTTGAGAGGTGTCCCTGCCCAGGGACCTGAGAGATCATCTTCTCCAACCTCTCTGCCATGCACAGGAACACCTCTCAACAAGAATTGGTCATCCAAGGTCTCATCCAAACTGGCCTTGAGCACCTCCAGGCAGGAGGCAGCCACAGCCTCCCTGGGCAACTTCAGAGTCTTGCCACCCTCACACTGAAGACCCTTCCTCCTCAGCTCCAGTCTATCCCTGCTCTCCCTCAGCTCCAAACCATTCCCCCTTGGCCTGGCTCCAGACACCCTCAGCAAAAGTCTCTCTGCAGCCTTCCTGCAGGATCCCTTCAGGCACTGGCAGGCAGCTCTGAGGTCTCCCTGGAGTCTTCTCCTCTCCAGGCTGTACACCCCCAGCTCCCTCAGCCTGTGCTCACAGCAGAGCTGTTCCAGCCCTGGGATCACCTTTGTGGCCCTCATGTTTAGGTGGGACTCCTTCAGTTCCAGCTTGTGTCTGCTACCCCTTGTGCTGTCCATTACTCACCAGTATCAACTCTTGCTAATGACTGGGATTAAAGACAAGCAAAGCTTTCTACTTCCCAGCCACAGTTTTCAAACACAAAGGCTTTGAAGAGATCCAAAAGCCAGAACATGGAGGAGGAGCCATGTGTTTGGTTCCTCAAAGTGTTTGGTCAGCCCTACAGCTGATAGACAAGTTAATGTCACCTCAGGCAGGGAGGAAATCACCACCTCAGCCAGGCAGGGAGGGAATTGCCATGAAAAACAAGGTAGGGCTGAAGAATCCTTACTTGGTAAGTTGCTTGCCAGAGGTTCCTTCAAGGGATGGGTCAGGAGGTAGAAGTGTTCACAGGCATGGAGTGGGATGTTGACTGGTTCCTCCACAGAGTGACCCAACTCATAGGCCCACTGAAATACAAAATGTGCTGGTTAAAAGGCAAAAGAAAACACCAAAGGCAGGATTGAATGCAGAGGTCCTCTGCACCCTGTGGGTGTGCCTTTGCAAGAGGCCAAATAGTCCCAGGCCCTGAAGGCACTGAAAAGCTGTGGAGATGTGGTGCTGAGGGACATGGTTTAGTGGTGGCCTGGCAGTGCTGGGTTAAGGGTTGGACTGGATGATCTCCAAGGCCTTTTCCAACCTAAATGATTCTATAAGACTTGGGTCAGTCCCCTAGAACTTAAAGAGACACACATCTGAAGATAAGCCAGCAGTGTGCCCAGGGGGCCAAGAAGGACAACAGCATCCTGGCCTGGATCAGCAATGGTGTGGTCAGAGTAGGGAAGTGATGGTGCCCGTGTGCTGGGCACTGGTGAGGCTGCACCTTGAATCCTGGGGTCAGTTTCGGGCCTCTCACTCCAAGAAGGACATTGAGGGACTGAAGCAGGCCCAGAGAAGGGCAGCAAAGCTGGGGAAGGGTCTGGAGAACAGGGCTGGGGAGAAGCAGCTGAGGGAGCTGGGGATGGTTAGCCTAGAGGCTGAGGGGAGACCTCATTGCTTTGTGCAACTCCCTAGAAGGAGGTTGCAGTGAGGTGGGGTCAGTCTCATCACCCCAGTGACAGGAGAGTAACTGGCCTGAAATTGTGCCAGGAGAGGCTGAGGTTGGAGAGGAGGAGAAACTTCTTTGCTGCCAGAGTGATCAGGGATTGGCACAGGCTGGTGGAGTCTCCATGCCTGGAGCTGCTCAAGAAACCTGTGGCCATGGCTCTTGAGGCCATGGTGGGGTTGGGTTGCTGGTTGGACTGGATGATCTTAGAGGGCTTTTTCTCTTTGCTTAGGATTTGAACCACCTAGGACAAAGGCTCCTAAAAGATCCAGACTAGTGGAGCCTTGATTGGAGACTGAGAATTATCAACTTAATAGACGACATCAAAACAAGATCTGCCAGCAAAGCCAGCACTCAGTTCTGCCTCCAGAAGCACCACAGGCAGGATTTAGATGTCTGTGCTGCTCAGACAAGGAAAAAAAAAAATTAACAAAAGGAATTTTCTTCCTTTCCCACTATTTTCCTGCCCTAGTAAGTTGAGTAAGATGACTTTGATCTACTCCAGCAAACCAACCCCAAGCACAAAGCGTAACCCCTGCCCAAACCCACAAAAGGAACCCCAAAAATACCCATGAGGGTAGCTCTGAAATGAAGGAAAGAAGAGAGACAAATGTTAATAACTGGACCTGGCCAGCACAGTTGACAAAGTACTGGCACTGAATCTGTCCCCTGTCAGTCTCCACTGCTGCCACACGACCCTTCTGGACTGAGACGTGGCTGACGCTTGTCCGCTCGTGGATCTGGACACCTGCAGAGGACAGAGGAGAGTCAGTGGCCCACAAGGCTTCCTTCTGGGATGCCAGCTTGCCAACATGGAGCCCTTCAACTCAATCTCAGTGCTTGTTGTCTCTTTCAGACAGGGAACAGAGGCTACAAAGCTGCTGAGCGGCCTGGAGCAGCTCAGTGAGGAGCAAGGCTGAGAGCCCTGGGGTTGAGCGCTTGGAGAAAAGCAGCCCCAGAGAGGATCTGAGCAATGCTCAGCAAGAGCTAAAAGAGCTTGTGGGGGGCAAAGAGGTTGGGGACAGACTCTTGTAGTGGTGCTCAGGGACAGGACAAGAGGCAACAGGCATGAACTGGAACTCAGGAGGTTCCATATCATCAGGATGGAGAAACTTGTTTGGTGTGAGACTTCTGGAGGCCTGGAGGAGGCTGCCCAGAGAGGTTGTGGAGTCTCCTTCTCTGGACAGATTTCAACCTGAGCTGGACACTAGGATGCCTGGGCAAGCTGCTGTGGGTGTCCCTGCTTTAGCAAGGATTTGGACTGGATGACCTCCAGAGGTGCCTTCCAACCCCCACCAGGCTGTGCTGCTGTGGTCACAGCAAAGCTGTAAAGATTCAGCACATTCAACATTCAGCCTGTGTCTGTGAGGCGGTGGGGGGGGGGAAGTGGATTTTAGGCACTCAGAACCCTACAGAAGTAAAGGAGCTTTGTGTTTCAGTGCTGGGAATCCCAAAGAGAGATGTAGCAGCTGACTTTGTTGGCTGGGAAGAAGCTATCATGCAGGAGAGGCCTGTGTAGATGAAAATAAACCTCGTACCGTTCCGTGAGGCAGCGGTTGCCAGAGCGAGACTCACATTGGCAGATGACACCAGTGCATCTTCTGGCACATACATGGCCCCCACCAGGTCATGGATGTTGATCAGGGGGTGGAGCTGTGCCACTTGCTTTGGGGTGATGATTTCACAAGGGATCCCCATGACTCTGCCAGGGAAGAGAAGGGAAAGGGCTGCTGTGAGGGCGGGCAGAGGGAGCTGGGGGCAGGCGGGAGGGGCAGCAGCGGCTCCTGCCCTTACGTACTTGAGTGATGAGGCAATGCGCTTCAGGGAGATGAGGCGGTCCTGAGTCTGAGCCAGGGAGATGGAGCCTGTCTTCATGTACCCTATGGGCAACAACCAAATCTAGGTCAAGGTTTGGGTAGGATCTTCAGTTCCTTTTCCATCTCAGGCTCCTTGCTTCCACTGCTCAGCAGCCTGGGAACCACAGCTCCCCAGGTACCTTCAAATGCTTAACGTGAGTCAAGCTTTCAACTTCTTCTGCTACACTGGGGGTGGAACTAGATAGAATCAGTCAGGGTTGGAAGGGACCACAAGGATCATCTAGTTCTAACCCCCCTGCCATGGGCAGGGACATCTCACACCAGATCAGGCTGTCTAGAGCCTCATCCAGCCTGGCCTTAAACACCTTCAGGGACAGGGCTTTGACCACCTCCCTGGGCAACTCATTTCAGGGTCTCACCACTCTCATGGCAAAGAACTTCTTCCTAACATCCAGTCTGAATCTACCCTTTTCTAGCTTTGTTCCACTCCCCCCAGTCCTATCACTACCTGACATCCTAAGAAGTCCCTCCCCAGCTGTCTTGTAGGTCCTCTTAAGATACTGAACGGTCACCTCAGAGCCTTCTCCTCTCCAAATGGAACAGCTCCAACTCACTGAGTCTCTCCTCATAGTAGAGGTGCTCCAGCCCTCTGATCATCCTCAATGACCTCTGAAGGTCCTTTCCAACCCACCCCAAGATTCCATGATTTTTTGATGTAATATTCCATGATTCAAACAATTCTATCATTAAGCTGCCCCAAGGAGGTTGTGGAGTCTCTTTCTCTGGAGAGCTTCCAACCCCAGCTGGGCATTGTGATCCTGGGCAAGCTGCTGTGGGTGCCCCTGCTTTAGGAGGCAGGGGTTGGATTGGGTGATCTCCAGAGGTCCCTTCCAACCACTACCATTCTCTAATTTCCAGAAGCTTATACAAATATTAAATGTCACACATGGTACCCATTAAAAAAAAAAGAAAGGTTACTGGCCAAAAAAAAAAAGATCTAATAACTGCTGAGAAGAACAAAACCTCAACAGCCAAACACAGACACTTGGGTGACTTCCACCACCTGCAGGAGGTTAAAAGTGAGCTTAATTACAGGCAGAGATATTAACCTCTGCTGGGTCTGACAGAAGTCCTTGCCAGCAGAAAGCTTCCACTGACCAAGTTTTTCTTATCAGGAGTATTTTGGAGAGAAAGGGAATTTCAGTAGGTTTTTCTTGTGATTTCTGGGGTGAGACTAGAGTAAGACAAGCTCCAGGGAGCTGTCTTAGAGCAGCCTTCCATTACCTGAAAGGGGCTACAGGAGAGCTGGGGAGGGACTTTGGACAAGGGCTCAGAGTGCCAGGATGAAGGCAATGGCTTTGAGCTGGGAGAGGGGAGACAGACTGGAGACAAAGAAGAAATTCCTTACAGTGAGGGTGGGGAGACACTGGCACAGGTTGCCCAGGGAGGTTGTGGGTGTCCCCTGACTGGAGGTGTTGAAGGCCAGGTTGGATGAGGCCTTGAGCAACCTGGGCTGGTGGGAGGTGTCCCTGTCTATGGCAGGGGTCTTGGAACTGGGTGGTCTTGAAGGTTCCTTCCAACCCAACCCATCCTGATCCTATGATCTCCCTTTGCCTGTGCTTTGGTGCTTCTGTTAACCACCTTCTGAGAAGGGAACTGGTACAGAAGGGAATCATGGAATCATTTANTTTCAGTAGGTTTTTCTTGTGATTTCTGGGGTGAGACTAGAGTAAGACAAGCTCCAGGGAGCTGTCTTAGAGCAGCCTTCCATTACCTGAAAGGGGCTACAGGAGAGCTGGGGAGGGACTTTGGACAAGGGCTCAGAGTGCCAGGATGAAGGCAATGGCTTTGAGCTGGGAGAGGGGAGACAGACTGGAGACAAAGAAGAAATTCCTTACAGTGAGGGTGGGGAGACACTGGCACAGGTTGCCCAGGGAGGTTGTGGGTGTCCCCTGACTGGAGGTGTTGAAGGCCAGGTTGGATGAGGCCTTGAGCAACCTGGGCTGGTGGGAGGTGTCCCTGTCTATGGCAGGGGTCTTGGAACTGGGTGGTCTTGAAGGTTCCTTCCAACCCAACCCATCCTGATCCTATGATCTCCCTTTGCCTGTGCTTTGGTGCTTCTGTTAACCACCTTCTGAGAAGGGAACTGGTACAGAAGGGAATCATGGAATCATTTAGGGTGGAAAAGACCTTTCAGATCCCAGAGCCCAAAACCTTTTGAGAGCACCAAGGCCAGCACCTTTTCACAGCAGAATCCAGCCACAACTGGGCCCATTTGCTCTAGGCACTGCCATATACTTTGTAGTGTCCTTGTGAAAATTGCCCTGTGTTTGCCCACATTACAGATAGCACAAAAAAGGTCCCAGTTTGGAGCAGCCTGCCTTGGGTTTCACCACCTGATGCTCTCCTGCCTGCCTCAGTACCAGCTCCTTGCACCTGATTCACTCTGAATGCTTCACTCTTTTGAGCAGGAGCCACCGATGCTGTACAAGTCCCATTGCTATTTCAGTGTCAAGACCTTGGGTTTAGCTTCTCAGAGCTTACTCCATGATTTCAGTACCTGTGTTCACTCCTGTCTCCTGTTCCAGCTGCTGGTAGAGCTTGTTTGAGTAGTCTGCCATCTTCAGCTCAATGGACACAGGCCGGGCCATGCTGACGATGCCGGCGCAGAAGCGAGTGGTACCAGCAGCCAACCTGCAGGAGAAGTTGCAAAAGGCCTCATCCAGCTGACAGCACAAGCAGGCACCAGCCTCTCCCCCAGAACTACCAGACCAAGAAGTGGATGATGCAACCTCTAGAATGCTTCTCCTTTTGAAGACATTTTGCCTTCCAAACTCCCACTTCTCTTGTCCTAGTCCTGAACACTGACATTTTTCATCACAGAATGGCTTGGACTTGGATGTTCTTAAAAAGTCTCAGACTAGGTGACCTTAAAAGGTCTTTCCTAACATCACTGATTCTGAGACCTCGAGTACTCTGTTCAGTTTTGGGCTCCCCAGTTGAAGAGGGACAAAGATCTGCCGGAGAGGGTCCAGCAGAGNTCAATGATCTCTTTGGGTCCCTTCTAACCTCTGACATCCTGTGAGCCTGTAATAATCTTCTGTACCAATTCCCTTCTCAGGAGGAGAAGGTGGTTAACAGAAACACTAAAGCATAGGCAAAGGGAGATCACAGATTCACAGAATGGGTTGGAAGGGACTTTCAAAATCATCCAGTTCCACCCCCCCTGCCATGGGCAGGGACATCTCTCACTAAGCCCAGGTTGCTTAAGGCCTAATCCAGCCTGGCCTTGAACACCTCCAGGGAGGGGATATTCACAGCCTCCCTGGGTAACCTGTTCCAGTGTCTCCCCACCCCCACTGTAAGGAATTTCTTCCATGAGAGAACCTACAGAAAGCCCCAACCTTATGCTTGAGCCAAGCTGCCCACCCAGGTCTTCCTTTCTCCAAAGCAGAATCTCCCTCAGAGGACTATTTATGTGGACCCGAGTCTTCCATTTTTGGAGTTCACAGCAAGACCAAATCCCTCTTATCATGCAGTGACTGCCACAAAGAGCCATACAGGTTTCCTGTCCCTTTTGACGCTGCTTTCACACCACTGTCCCCTTGGCTCTTTGCTGAAGGCCTGCTCTAGAGACGCAGATCTACTGAAAGCTGCCTGCAGCAAGGGCAGAAGACAGTTAAAGCATCTCCCTCACTACCTACATCCACAACTTTTCCAAGTCATCTTTCCTATTGCTGAAGCCATCCTCTGGTTTTCCACTTGTCCATGCAAGCCTGTGACACGACTGCTTTTGGCCCACTGTGGCCATGCCCTCTCAGAAATTCCATCTAAGAGCCACAGAACCTTTATTGTTGGAAAAGACCTTTAGGATCACTCATGTCCAACCATTAACCCAGCACTGCCAGCTCACCACGAAACTACAGATTCATAGAACAGTTTAGGTTGGAAGAGACCTGGAAGATCAATCCAGATCCAACACCCTCACCACGGACACCTCCACTAGCCCAAGTGTCCCTCAGCACCACATCTTTTCAAACCCTCTATGGATGGGGACTCCCCCACCACTGCCCTGAGCATCCTGTTCCAGGTTTTAATCATTCTTTCAAGTGAAGAAATTGTTCCTCGTGTCCAACCTAACCCTCCTCTGGTGCAACCTGAGGCCATTTCAGATTTACTTTTTGCTGCATCCCTGCCCAGCTGCAACCAAAACAGTCCCACCACACTGTGCTTGTACAGCACCTGGCTGTGAAGATCTGTGACCCCATCCCAAGCCAGGCAAGGTTCCGTTCCTTTGCAAAGGAAGCCCAGCACATAATTGCACTCAGAAGGACACAGCTCACAGGAGACTACAACAATTTTGTGACTACAAGAAGCCTCATGGCACTTGCTTCCCAGCCATGCAAAGCCAAGGAATCATAACTAATTTTTCTTGGAGCAGCACCAAGCAGGAAGCTCTGGGCTAGACAGGAAAATAATCTCAGCCCAGCATCAATTTAGAGAGTCAGAAGCTGCTGCAATAAACTCCTCTTTAACACCCTCAACTCTCAAGTTCTGTCTCATACCCAAGGCACCCAAATTGTTTAATGAGAAGGCCACAAATGGACCCCTGAAACAAAGCTCTGAGCACAGGTGAGGGCTGCAGAATCAACTCTCATCAGGATCTGCTCTGCCCCAGGCTGCAGATCCAGCTCCCCAGGAAGCAAACCAAGGCTGGTTGGTCTTCAGCCAAAGTGTGCTGGCCTTGGCTGGTTTACAGACAGGCACTAAATCCTGCCTCAGACAGATAAGCCCAGCTGCAACCAGCTCACAGAGGGGCTGCTTTAGTGGTGTCCTGCTCTTAACCTCCACACCTCCTGCAATCCCTTCCAAGCTTTGCAGGTGGTGCAAAGCTTCAGATCTCACCCTGCTTCCAGAGAAGGTCACTAGGGGCTGGATGATCTACAAAGTTCTTCATTCTCTTTCAATGATCCATCTTTGCCAGATGCATTGTGTTGCACAAGACTTTGATGGCACCACTGCAGATGGGTATCTCCCAAAGGAACTGGGCTCTGTGGAAAAGCCATGGCAGGGCAGAGATATCCCAACAGGAATTGCATCTCCACTGGAGCCCAGCACTGCTCATGCCACACCATCCACTCCTGTTCTTCTTGAGGCAGGAGCAGTGGGGCTGAAAGTGCTGGAGTAGAGGAGTGGAGCATGGGGAAGGAAAGGTGGTTTTTGTTTCTCACTCCCTGAATCTGGATTAAGTGGAATGAAATAAAAGACTTAATTATTCTATTCTTATTATGGTAAGCCTGTTTTGCTCACAGCAGTAACTAGTAAGCAATTTTCATGCTTTAACCTTGACCCATGAGTTTCTTCAGCCTGCTTTCTGCCCATCTTGCTGAGGAGGCAAAGTGAAGAGCTTTGTGTGAGCTTGGCCTTAGACAGGGCTAGCCCATCACCACCACACAAGGGATCCCTCTCCCTGTGCAGCTCTGCCCTCTGCTCAGAAAGGAGCAGTGCTGTTACTCATGTTCAGTGGAAGCTTATTCCACAGGTCCCAGACCAGGTGAAAACAGAGAAATGATAGAATGTTTTGGGTTGGAAGGGACCCTAAAGGTCATCCAGTTGTAATCTCCCACCATGGGCAGGGACACCTCCCACCAGCCCAGGTTGCTCCAGGCCTCAGCCAACCTCTGAGGAGGGAGATGTGGCACTTGGTGCCATGGTCTAGTCTTGAGGTCTGTGGTAATGGGTTGGACTTGATCTTTGAGGTCTCTTCCAACCTTGGTGATACTGTGATACCTCCCTGGGCAACCTGTGCCAGCGTCTCCCCACCCTCACTGCCAAGAATTTCTTCCTCATCTCCACTCTCAATCTCCCCTCTCCCAGTTTAAAGCCACTCTCTAGCAGGTGCTGCTATGTGTGGAATTCCTGTCTCTTCAGTTTCCCTCCCAGAACTTCTTACCTGCCCTGCTCAAGTAAGACTATATCCTTCCAACCCATCTTGGAGAGGTGATATGCCACGGAGGTGCCCATGATTCCTCCACCACAGATGACAACCTGTGCCTGTGCTGGCAAGGCAACTGGGTGAGGTTCTGCTGTGTTGGAGGTGCTCCTGCAAGAGCAGGTGGCTCCTCTCCATTTCGGGTTAGCTGCTCGCCACCGGACATCCGACAGCAAGCGCAGGAACATCCCGGCGGGGCTTTGTCAGCTTCTTTTCAAGCACCACCACCTAGATGTGCTCAGGCTGAAGCCAGCACCACTCCTTCTAGGAAGGAAAAAGAGAAGAACCACGTTAGCACTTCTCTTGTTACACGCAAGTTGGCAGCAGCAGGCATCACATGGCGTGGAGGGTCGGACCAGCTGAGGAGTAAGCAGTGGTTATGCTGACACAAGGGAGCTTGCTGGCAAGGGTTAAACTCAGATCGCGTCACTGGTACACAGCACTACAGCTTTGGCTTTGATATCAGCTTGACTCGCGCGAAAACGAGCAAAGACCCTGAGGAGGGCTAGAGAAGAGCGGTGAGAACCTTCTCACATCAACAGGTAGACTGCAGCCAGAAGACACAGAACGTGCTCTGAAATCTTTCCTAACGACTGGGATTAGCACATAAGGCTTGATTATTCAAGTTGTCAGGCCTTGACCTGAGAAAGGAAATAGAGTTTGTGATCAGAGAAGGTAGAAGGAGGAACTAAAGGCGCTGGCCAATGATGTCAGCTGTGCAAGTCGCTGCCCCGGGCCCCTGAACGCGGTCCCCCCCACCTCAGCCCAGTTCAAATACCGTAAGCGGACGGATAGAGGCTCCGACAGGGCGGGGAAGCCGCACCCTGAAGGGGAAAGGCTGTCAGGACGGGAAGCTACCGGGCACGAGAAGAACCCCGCTGACAACCCCGGGGATGGAGGGGGACGCCGCCTCCTTGGCCTGCTCGCCTCCAACGGAGCCGCGACCCCGGGGCCGGGGGAAAGCGGGTAGGTAGCAAGAGAGGTCTGTGGGGCCACCGGAATGGAAGGTAGGGGCAGGAAGCAGTGACAGGGGTGGGAGGGGGTACGGCGGTGGCCGGCTCACCTGAGGGAGCGGGGGCCTGGCTGACCTTCCGCGCTTTACGGCCGGGAGGCGCGATGCGACAGCCGGCCCTGCGCGTGCGTCACCGTACGGCGCGGAGGGGGCGTGACCGACAGGCGAGGCACCGCCCCCAGCCCCGATATACACCAATGAACGACGAAGGGGCGTGGTCAACGGGACATAGCACCGCCTCATAGCGAAATAAGCTGCGAGCGGGTGTGATCACCGAGCGAGCCCACGCCCCTAACACCGCCTCTTGCGCAAGCGCGACCAATGAGCTTTGAAGGGAGCGTAGTCGAGGCCAGACGCCCCGCCCCACCGCCCGTCAGCCCCGCCCCTTCCCGCTCAATGAGCCACAACAAGTACAAACCTGCAGACTCTTTT
>WBNM01022793.1:358-17431 GCA_013399055.1 Ramphastos sulfuratus | reverse complement strand
AAAAAAAACCAACACAAAAGGAGGAGCGGCCATGGTGGGGAGGGGTTTATACACAGAGAGGGCAAACAATTTACAGAGAAAAGCCTTGTTAATGTCACACTGTGAAAGAAAACCACAAAAAAAAAAAGAAAAATCAAGAGAGACTAAGCTCAGACGGCTTCTGCTGTACAACAGGAGTCGGCCAGCACTGCTCTGTACGCTGTGGGGGGTGGCTGCTGTGATGGGGGACCCCCACCTCCCCTCCCCAAACCCAGCCCTCCCCAACCCTGTCCAGTCCAACACAAGCGTCAGTCACAGCTGCTGGTCACCTCCCTGTGCCTATGGGTGAAGTCACACCTTTGTCCCCTATCTCAGTGTTTCCCAAGGTGAGAGCTATGCAAGCACTGCTACTCAGTAAATATGGGGGGCATGGGGGACAGTGGGGTGAGGGTTTGGGGTGCAGGGAGTTCACCCAGGAAGGGATCTCCTGCTGCCCATCAGCTATAGAATGAAATTGGAGTGTTGTGGGAGGAGGAAGCAGCAATTTGCCTCTGTCCAGCAAGTCATGATTGTTTCTCCCTGTCCCAAACAGGCAGCGTTCAGGAATTTGATGAGGTGAATATGATGCAGAATCCCACCAGCATGACACAGAAACTATGCAGAATCCCACCAGTATGGGCCAGGACCAATATAGAATCCCACCAGTGCAGGGCAGGACCAATGCAGAATCCCACCAGCATGGCATAGAAACAGTACCAGTTGAATTCCCTCCCATAACTATGTGATTTGAGTCTCTGCTAACCAAAATTCACTTGGGGAAGCAAGCCAGAGGGTCTGACCCCAAGCTAGGAGGCTGCAAAAACCTTCAGTACCTGGCAGCAGCCCAATGGATTTCCAAGCCCGATCACTTAGAAGCCTCTTTCAGATGAAGTGACGCTGCAGCTGAGCCCACAGAACTGTGTTTCACACAGGGACAGAAGTGCTGGGTGAAATCTGTCTGTTTCAGACCACACTCATGCACTCACACACCTGAAAATAACCTTTTTTTTAAAAACAAAACTGCTGTAAAGCACCTTTAGACTTCTTTTAACTAAACAGTAACATTGTGATCGAGCAGGAAGGTGTCACCCAGCTTGAAAACGATTCCTTTACACCAAGGTGGGCTTTGAGAGATGCCTGTGGCTTGGCACACTGCCCAGTGCCCACTTGCAGTCAGTTTCTCTCCTACTAACGATGTGCTTGCTGCCAGATTTCTTTCAAAGCAAGATGGGTTCTATCCCAGTGGCTTTAAGTGTCAGGTTCTGGGTGCAAGGCTTACATTTTGCTACAGAATTATCTCAACTCCACCAGCTCTCTGCAGTGACAAAGACACATAGGTCCTCAGATCAACTCTCTGGACAGTACCTGAAGCACCAAGAATTTTGTCCCACCTGGATGAGTTACTCCAGAAGCCTGAAAGACAGAGGTGAGGCAGGAAAATCCAGAGATGAAACGCAGTGAAAGGACTGGATTCAGACCCACTAGGTCAGCAGTAAATAAACCTATTAAGGGCAACAAGAAGGACACTAGTGGCCTAGCAGGAGTGAAGCAAGGAGGTGCCCATCATGCACTTCCTCCTTTACTCACATCATCTAAATGCTTTGCTAGGTTCCAGTCCTTCCATACACCCCCAGGAGCAGCATCGTCACTGTGTCTAGAATAAGCTCTCCAAGAGAAGGTTCCAGTCCTTCTACACACCCCCAGGAGCAGCAGCATCACTGTACCTAGAATAAGCTTTCCAAAAGGTTTGTCATAAGGAGGAGAAAAAAAACAACCCCAGGAAGAATCCATGGAAGGCAGACTGCTCCAGAGAGGTGAGGATCATAAAGGGGAAGGGGTACTCCTGGATTTGCCACATCAACACTCTTCTCTTGGCTGGTTGCAGCTATTTGTAACTGTCTTGATTAGATCAGAGAGGTTCAAAAGCCTTTCTCCTCAAGCTGAAGGCAAGAGCAGTGCTTCTTACAACCTTTTCACTCTTTTCCTGCATATAAAAATGGTTACCTGCAGGCAAGATGTTGTGCTAGCAACAGCACAAGCAGGTTATTTTTGGAAGAGTCCTTGTGTGGGCTTCTGTGCTTTTGAGACCTCTATAGAGTTTTAGGTATATATGAAGAGGAGGAGGATGTTTCAGGACTGGGACTGGTAGATTTTTTGTCAAGAAAAGGGGAAAAAAAAAAGGCAAATTTGGTCATTGGCAGCGGCAGGAGGCCTTGTTTTAAAATGTGGAGAGAATGCTCAATAATAAAAAGGCTTCAAGCCTCTGCCAGTGTCACACCTTTAAAAGCTGTGCCCTCAGAGTGAAAAAGCTCATCTGAGGGAACCATGCAGAAATCTATTTAGCATCCACCCTTTGTTTTCAGAGGGCCTCCAGACACATCCCTGCATCATCCACTGAAACCAAGCTCCTGGGTGAGCCTATTGACCCAGTCAGAAACACCACTGCAAACCACAGCCTCCTAACTTGATGCTCCAGGCACTCACATCTTAACCTGCTCCAAAGTTAAAAGCAAAAAAAAAAACCCACCCAGAAAACTTCACTTCTGGGAAGTTATAGAAGTCCCCTTCAGAGCTGAACAGGGTTTACATTCTGAACTATGGCTACAAACCTACAATTTTCACTGCAATGCCTTCTGGAATTTAGTGGAAGATGCTATTTCTAGACAACAAACCCTCTAAATCAGGTTTCTCTAGCTAATCAGGTTACAAAATGCCTTTGCAAGAAGTCACAAGAGATTAAAAGAAAGAAGCCCTCTGATAGCAGTTTAGTCATGCCTGACAGATGCTTGGAGAAGCAGGACTTGTAGCAAGGAATAGGCTGCAGAGCAGCTCCATGAGCACCTCCATCTCCACAGCTCTCCCATCAAGTGAAACAATAAACTTCCCATGATCAAACTTCACATTTGTGCTGGGGATCAGCCATTCCTCTTCTGCTCCACGTCACATTGACAGAGGCCCAGCTAAGCTCCACCAGCACCAGGGAAGAAGAGTAAGAGAAGGAATTCAAGTTCTTCTAGAGAACAATGAGGAGAACTGGAAATGTCAGGGCTGACCTAGCAGTGGGGAAAATCAAGTTAGGGTTCAAGC
This sequence comes from Ramphastos sulfuratus, assembly GCA_013399055.1. Classification (NCBI taxonomy): domain Eukaryota; kingdom Metazoa; phylum Chordata; class Aves; order Piciformes; family Ramphastidae; genus Ramphastos; species Ramphastos sulfuratus. The sequence goes on along the minus strand of WBNM01022793.1, from coordinate 14,326 downwards.
ATCAGCCTAAGTTGGACAGTTTCAGGCACATTGATTTTTTTTTTCCTGCAGCACAGGCAGCTAAGCACATCTAAAAGGTGAATAAAGGACATCCTACTGTAGACAGGGACTCTTGTGAAGTCACTTCTAGATGTCACCAACACCACACACAATGCTTTGGGGTCCAAGCACATGGTTTCTGACCTCTGTGTGGCTTCTGACCTCCATGTGGCTCTTGGCTTCCACACCTCCTTGTACATGGGGAACTAAAACGATGGTAAGAAGAAGCCACAATTAGTGGTGGAGCTTCTCCTGAACACCTTTGGGCTCCTGAGTGCAAGCAGCAGGCTCTGGAAGTGTAAGTGTGTGTCAGGGGAGCAGAATACATTGATGGGAACAACGTGCAAGCTGCTTCTCTTTGAAGCTCCACATGTTTCTGCCTTCCACACAACATTATCATCCTCCCAGCCACTCCTGCTTGGCCTTTTGGCCCAGTCCTTGTGTCCTACACTCCAGAAAACGTTGCTATCACTATCAATTTTAGGTTTGGGAATAAAAAATGTTAGAAACTGATGAGTGTTTACCCATCAGTGCTACCACTGAAACCATTAAGACCCAGCTAAGCCAGTTACAAAGCACTAACCCACAACTAACCGACTGACAGGTAGAGCACATCGAGTGTCCAGTTGCTTTCTGCACATCCTGCCTTGTCCATACCATCTGGAGACAGCCAATTAGGGAGAGTAACAGCTTAGCAGCAGTGAGGTAAAAGAAAAGGAGCATTGGAATTTGTTGGAAAAGTTGCCTGAGTGACTAGTGAGGGCAACTGATGCCTGCTGAGAGCAGCGCTGGACACTACTGACAGGCTCTACATGCCTGGTGTCTACCGTCTGTGTCTTCAGCCTCCTGAAATACCACTGGTACAGCTCACAGGAGTAGCTGATCCTGGCCAGCACTTTATTCTATCTTGCATGTGGCAGGAAAAGAAAAGGAGGACATCTTTTCAACCCAAAGAGAAAAGAAGAAACCAGTCACAAAAGCAGAAGATGGTGATACCAGCGACTGTCGTCCTCAGGTTGTCCAAGACCAAGGATGCTCCTGAAGATGCTTTCCAGGAGATGAGCAAGATGTCCAAAAACAAGGTCAACTGTGGTGTTCAAGATGCAATTTACCCTTTCATTTCCTGTCAGGCAGCCAGGAGGATGCCTAGATTTCAGGAGGGAACCATTTAACCTACATTATACAGGTGGGTGTGTAGAGAGAGGGAAAAAAAAAAAAGTCCTTAAGAACTGCTCCACAGCTGCAGGTCCTCCTGTCAAGTCTGCTTTGGAGAGTGAAGGCAGCTCCAACAGTACAACCAGACTTGTCTACAGGCAGGTAAACAAGAGTCTGCTAACAAAGGGCTAACAAAAGCTGCTGGCTGGGCTGCCAGTGTTGCACACAAACGTTCATAGGATGAAGAGATGCTGTGGATGAGGTCCAGGATGGGAAAACTGAGCCAACACCTGCTGCTAATTTTTTGGGGAGGTTGTTTTTTTTTTTTCTTTTTTTTTTCTTCCTTTTTTTCCCTTGGGGGGTTTTTTTTGTTTGTTTGTTTGTTTTTAATTCTCCTCTCACAAGAGGGGGTGGGGTAGACTATACAGAGGAGGGCTGTACAAAACTGGGCACTGGGCAGGCATTTCTTCAGCAGGCAATCCAGGCTCTACCTGTCCTTGAGCTCTCTTGTCACCCTCTTGGTGATGCGTCCACACATCAGGCCGATGAGGAAGAGTACACAGATGCCGACTGTGATCACAGACAGTATGTAGTTCTTGGATGGAGAGGTCATAACTTGCATGGCAAGGTCAGAAAAGCCTTCTGCTGGGGCAACCTGGAGGTGAGAAGGGAATACATGAGCCAAACTGTGCTTTCCATGTGACCTTGGCATTGATCGGCTTTAGCCTCTGGTGCGGCAGTTGCCTCCTGGCCTCACTGGGCTTGGCCTGAACCACAAACAAGCAAGCTTGCAATGATTCACCTGAAAGAACTGCCCAGGAGACAGTTGTGTAGCAAGAGGTTCTGTTGACCCCATTTCATTGCCCCAGGCTTTCTCTAGAGTTCCCTTGGGGGGTTTTTTTTGTAGGACACTTTAATTCTGCACTGCTAAGGCAGTTGAGAGACTTGGGAGAGTGAAACACACAAGCTGAAAAAACAAAACCTGATTTCAGCTGTTCTGGACCACCCTCAAAATGCTAAACTTTAGACAGGAATTTCATGACAGTTCAAGTTTTTCACCCTAAGAGGACAGGCTGAGAGGTTGTTTGGCTTGAAGAAGGCTCCAGAAAGACCTTCTGGTGGCCTTTCGGTGCTTCAAGGGGCCTCTGACAAAGCTAGGGACAGACTTAAGAGCAGAACCTGCTGTGCCAGGCCAAGAGGTGATGGTTTGAACTGAAAGAGGGAGATTGAGAGTGGAGAGAAAGGAGAAATGTTTGACACTGAAGGTGGTGAGAGTCTGGCCCAGGTGGCAGATCCCTGGAACTACTGCAGGCCAAGTTATTTGGGGCTCTGAGCAACCAGCTCTAGTTGGGGATGTCCCTGCTGACTGCAGAGAGGGTTCAATTAGATGAGCTTTGAAGGTCCCCTTCCCACCCAACCCATTCTGTGATTATGTGATGCAACAAGACAGCCCCAAAGCCAAAACCCCAAGAGGGAACACTGCTCACCTTTGCAGCGTAGCTCCACATCTCGATCCGATCATTAAGGCGTTTCTTGCACTCGGGCTGCAATCTCACACGTTTATCTTCCAGAGCCTCCATCAAGCATGACATTTCTGTAAGGCACAGAAGATGCTGCTACAAAATAGGAACTGCAGCCTCCACACTGAGCTGTGGAAAGGGATACTTCATTCTCCTGAAGGCTGGAGGCTACATCACCTTCTAAACAGACCAGCCAGCCTGACAGACCAAGATTCATCACCAATATTGCATTTGGATCAGTGGATCAGTGCAGCTTGGGGGCTGAGCTGGTGGAGAGGAGCTCTAGGGAAAAGGACCTAGGAGTCCTGATGGACAACAGGATGTCCATGAGCCAGCAATGTGCCCTTGTGGCTGCTTAGTGTCCTGGGGACTAAGCAGAAGAATGTGGCCAGCAGGTAGAGGGAGGTTCTCCTGCCTCTCTACTCTGGAGTATTGTAGCCAGTTTTGAGCTCCCCTGTTTATGGAAGACAGAGACTTGCTGGAGAGGGGACAGCAAAGGGCTTCAGAGCTGCTGAGGGGACTGGAACAGCTCTGTTGGGAGGAAAGACTGAGAGGATTTGGGCTGTTTAGCCTGGAGAAGAGCAGCCTGAGGGGAATCTCATCAGTGCTGATCAGTACTTCAAGGGTGGGTGTCAGGAGGGGGGCACCAGGCTTTTTGCAGTGGTGCCCAGTGATAGCACAAGGGGTAACAGGCACAGACTTGAGTATCAGAAGCTCCACCTAAACATGAGGAGGAACTGTTCTAATTTAAGGGTGGCAGAGCCTTGGAGCAGACTGCCCAGAGAGGTGGTGGAGCCTCCTTTGCTGGAGAGATTCCTCCTCTCTATGTCCCTGTGTGACCCATAAGCTCTTTTACATGCTCACATGAGACACTGAGATAAAATGGTCTGCTTAATATTTTTGCTGCCTTACTTCAATTATAGGATCATAGAAAGGTAGGGGTTGGAAGGGACCTCTGAACATCACCCAGTCCACTCCCCCTGCTAAAGCAGGGCACCCACAACAGCTTGCCCATGATCACAATGGCCAGGTGGGGTTGGAAGCTCTCCACCGACAGAGACCTCACAACCTCTCTGAGCAGCCTGCTCCAGGCCCCCAGCACCCTCACAGTAAAGAAGGTTCTCCTCATGTTGAGGTGGAACTTTCTGGCTTCCAGCTTATACCTGTTGTTCCTTGCCTTATATTCGAGCATCACCACAAAGAGCCTGGCCCCTTCATCTTGACACCCATCCCTCAGATATTTATAGACATTAATAAGATCCCCTTAATTATCCCTAATTGGATGCTTTCTGCTTTGCAGTGAAGAGTTTGTTGCAAACAAACAAGCTGCAAACTTGAACTCCAGACTATTTAAATCCAAGTGCCAGCTCAAAACTCCCACTGGGAAATTCCTCTGCACCGCCTTCAGCAACAAACCAGATCAGAACACACAACAGAAGAATCCTGACCAAACATGAATACACAAAGGATATCCAGAATATCAGGAAGGCAGGGGAAAAAAAAATAATAACCAGGAAAATCCTTGGGTTGCTATTTTTAATGCCAGATAAAAGTCAAGACAGATGAGAATGTTCCAAACTCTCTTCCCTGCTGGCTTGCTCAACAGCCACACGTTACTGTGCAGCTAGCAGTTACAAAGTGCAAGAGCATGACCACAAACAGGAAAAGAATGGGGTAGGTACTTAAAGAAATGATGTTTCAAGTGGTCTGAACCTGCTGAACTCAGCCTTGGAGGACTTGGAACTGCGTCAAAGCCTTTAGCTGCTATAAGTAGCCCTGAAGTGAGAGGTTGGAGCGAGGAGGGGGCAGCCTCTTCTCCCTGAGTGTCAAGGGACAGGACCAGAGGAAATGGTTTCATGCTGTGCCACAGGAGGTTCAGGCTGGATGTTAGGAAATATTTCTTCACTGAAAGGGTTCTCAAACAGTTGGAATGGTCTGGATGATCTTTTGAGGTCTTTTCCAACCCCTAACATTCTGTAATTGTGAAAATGCTGCTGAAGGCTGAGAGGTTACAGAAGCAAAGCAGCTGCACTTACGGCGTCCTCTCCCCGGTGGGATGGCAGCACAGTGGTGTTTGATGTCTAGGGCACAGGCTGTGTGCAGCACTGGGTCAACAAATATATCTGCTTTGCTTTCCTTCAGCATGTTGAGCACTTCCTGGGGAGGGAGAAAACAACAAGTACATCACAAATGAAGAAGGGAGGGAGAGAACAAAATTCATGCTGCTCAATGTTTCTGAAAGCTGCATCGCCTTTTTAAACCCAGGCTCAGGAGAAAAGCCACCACTGGCTCTGGATGAGGTTAGGAATGCTGGTTTAGGCTGGGTTAAATGCCCTGGTTTATACAGGTCACCATGGTTATGTTCATTAAAATACTCAGATTTATCTAAAAGACAAAGTCAGTGTGGCAGGGTTAATGCAGGACCAAAATAAGGTGCCACAGCCATGGGGCAGTTCATAGAGCCTTTGACCTTGGCTAGCAGCTGGGCCATACCCAGCACACCCAGCACTCAGGAAGCCTGCAGTGGAGACAGCAACAGAAAACAGATTAGGATCAGAAACTCTGGCAACCATAATCAAAGAAGGCTCCAGGTCTGGAATTGCAAAGAAGGGCATCATCAGCACAAATTTTTCACTGGCAAATTGAAATGGAATTGAACTGCTGCAGGCCAGAACTGAGATGTGTAAGAAAATGAACAGAGCTCTGGCCTCACACCAGCCAGAACAGGGCCTGGCTGTATGATCTGGGAAAAATCACAGCCTTCTGCAGGGATGTGATGGCTTTTGGAGCTCAGACTATTTATTTCCTTTACCTTTTTGCACATTTCAGTTTTGATTTTCAGCAGGTTCACTTTCAGGCATTCTTCTACCTGCCCAGTCTGCTCCTGAGCTGCTGCTTCTTCTGCACACAAGTTGGAAATCTATTTGGAGAAAGGGATTTGAACCTAAGTAGCTCACAGCAATCATTCTGCCTTTTGGCACATTTCTCTCTCTCTCAATGCATCAGTTCATCAGAGGGTGCAGCTAGAGAACACATAATGAGATACTTCCCCCCCCAACTACCCCCACTCCCCAGAGCTGAGGCAGCCTGGCTCATGCAATATGCATTGCCAACAGCAAGGAGTCAATATTGCTGTGCTGAGGAGGAAAGAGGGGAGGAAACCAGCACAGAAATAATGGTAAGATATGAAATAAGCAATACTTGAGGCATGGCTGATTGGGCTATCAAAAGTGGAAGCTCAACAAGCTGACTATTCCAGTTCAAGATGACAAAAGCAGACAACAGCAAACATTTATCATTCCATGGTCATGAGTGCTGATGAGACTCCCAGATGAAAAAATTAACTTTCTATCAGCACTGCACAAGGAAACTGCAATTCTTGGCACACTGAGCAAGTCACAAGGAGAAGCTCTGATTAGCTGGAAGCAGTTCAAAAGTTTGTTTGGTTTTTTTTTTAAATCAACAAGGTTGTTTTAAACAAAAAATATATTACATGGAGGGACTTAATGAACCAGAGCAGGGTAGATTCTTGAACCAGAGCAGGATAGACATAAGTGGGATATTAGGAGGAAGTTTTCCACAATGAAGGTGGAGAAATACTGGAACAGGATGCCCAGGGATGTGGTGAAGGCTCCATCTCTGGAGACATTCAAGGTCAAACTTAATGAGGCCCTGAGCAACCTGATCTAGTTGGAGACATCTCTGCTGATTGCAGACAGAGTTGGACTAGATGACCTTTGAGGGTTCCTTCCAACCTGAACTGTTCTAAGACACTGAGTTGCTGGAGCAGGTCCACAGAAGGGTAACAAAGTGGGGGAAGGGTCTGGAGAACAGGGCTGGTGAGAAGCAGGTGAGGGAACTGGGGTTGTTTAGTCTAGAAAAAAGGAGGCTGAGGGGAGACCTTATTGCTCTCTACAGCTGCCTAAAAGGAGGCTGCAGTGAGATGGTGTTGGGCTCTTCTCTCCAGTCTCAGATGACAGGAGGAGAGGAAATTGTGCCAGGGGATGGTTAGGCTGGAGATGAGAAAAAAATTCTTTGCTGCAAGAGGGATTGGAACAGACTGCCCAGGGAGGTGGTGGTGTCATTGTCCCTGAAACATGTGGCCATGGCATTTGGAGACATGGTTTGATGGCCATGGTGGGGTTGGGTCAATGGTTGGACTGGATGATCTTAGAGGGTGTTTCTATCCAAACCACTTCTATGCTTCTAGAGACTGAGAAACCCGGGGGCTGTTTAGTCTGGAGAAGAGAAGACTGTGAGGAGATCTTATCAATGTGTACATTTATCTGAGGGGTAGGGGTCAAGTGGAGGGGGCCAATCTCTTCTTGCTGGTCAGCAGCAATAGGACAAGGAGCAACAGCTACAAAATGGAACACAGAAGGTTTCACCTCAACCTGAGGAGAAACTTCTTTAGAGTGAGGGTGACAGAGCCCTGGAACAGGCTGCCTGGAGAGGTTGTGGAGTGTCCTTCTCTGGAGACTTTCAAAACCCCCCTGGATGCATTCCTGTGTGAACTACCCTAAGAGATTCTGCTTGGACTCAATGACCTCTGGAGGTCACTTCCAACCTCTAAAGTTCTGTCACTCTATAACCACGAAGAGAGTTTTCATCCCTCAGAAAAGCATCTGAGGAGCTACTTCTCTTACCTCTTCTGAGCAGTGCATCTGAAGCTGGGGGTCCAGCCGATAATCAAGAGCTGACTCCTGGATGATGACTCGGATTTGGTCCTCGCAGTCTGAGGAGAGACGCTGTTAAGCGGAGAAAGTCATTAACCTACTCAACAACCTGCACTGCCATCAATCAATCAATCAATCAATCACCTTGCATTTCCAGAACCTGGCTGTTCTGGGACATGCCTGCAGGAGCACAAAGCCTCAATTCTGTACAGTATCACAGTATCAGCAAGGTTGGAAGAGACCTCAAAGCTCATCAAGTCCAACCCATTACCACAGACCTCAAGACCAGACCATGGCACCAAGTGCCACGTCCAAACCTGCCTTGAACACCTCCAGGGACGGTGACTCCACCACCTCCCTGGGCAGCCCATTCCAGTGGGGAATGACTCTCTCAGTGAAGAACTTTCTCCTCACCTCCAGCCTAAACCTCCCCTGGCACAGCTTGAGACTCTGTCCTCTTGTTCTGGTGCTGGTTGCCTGAGAGAAGAAAGCAACCTCCTGCTGGCCACAGCCACCCTTCAGGTAGTTGTAGACAGCAATAAGGTCTCCCCTGAGCCTCCTCTTCACCAGGCTAAACAATCCCAGCTCCCTCAGCCTCTCCTCATAGGGCTTGTGCTCGAGGCCTCTCACCAGCCTCGCTGCCCTTCTCTGGACACGTTCAAGCACCTCAATGTCCTTCTTAAATTGAGGGGCCCAGAACTGGACACAGTACTCAAGGTGTGGCCTAACCAGTGCAGAGTACAGGGGGAGAATGATCTCCCTGCTCCTGCTGGCCACACTATTCCTGATGCAGGCCAGGATGCCATTGGCTTTCTTGGCCACCTGGGCACACTGCTGGCTCATCTACACAGCCCTGAGCACACCACCAGCCCCGCCCCAGGCCACTGCATTTGTTATTCAGGGAGCACTGCTCAGTAGCCACCCTGCACAGCCTCTCCCGTTTGGATGCAGCAGCTCTCCTCACCTGGTCTGCAAATTTCAACTTCAGGCAGGAGATGACTTGTCCTTCCAACTCTGTATCATCCTTGGCCCTGTTGAGGATATTCTGGCAGAATTTTGGTATGTCTGCTTTGCAGGCCTTCCTGAGCACCGGGTTTAAGCGGTAATCTAACGGGGGAAGATGACAGCACTTGGTTAGACATCTCCTCAGGTGACTTAACACTATTCCTCACCCCCATCCCCCCAAAAAAAAAAAAAAAAAAACAAACCAAAAGGAAAGAAAAAGCTGACAGGAATTTTCTGGGTGCCATTGTACCACCAATCAATTTGCATTTATGGGGAAAAATTCTCTTGTGAATAAACATTAGCTTGGCAGGTAGAAATTTCAAGGAATAAAGTGGATGTAATAACGTCCACTGACCTTCAAGGACCTGAATGAATCAAGTCAGGGTCTGCACTGACAGCCATGAAGGAGATTAGACCATGGCAAAGTTGAGGGAGAGGATTCTGCTCCTCTGCTCTGCTCTCCTGAAACCCCCGACCTGGAGTACTGTATTCAGCTCTGTAGCCCCCCAATACAAAAGAGAAGGTCATGAAGATGATCTGAGGGCTGGAGAACCTCCAGGCTGAGAGAGTTGGGGCTGTTCAGCCTGGAGAAGAAAAGGCTCCAGGGAGACCTGAGAGCAGCCTTCCAGTACCTGAAAGGGGCTACAGGAGAGCTGAGGAGGGACTTTGGACAAGGGCTCAGAGTGATAGGATGAGAGGGAATGGATTGAAGCTTGAGGAGGGCAGATTGAGACTGGAGATTAGGAAGAAATTCTTGGCAGTGAGGGTAGGGAGACACTAGCACAGGTTGTCCAGGGGTTGTGGCTGCCTCCTCCCTGGAGTTGTTCAAGGCCAGGTTGGATGAGGCCTTGAGCACCCTGGGCTGGTGGGAGGTGTCCCTGCTCATGGCAGGGGGGTTGGAACTGGATGGTCTTGAAGGTTCCTTCCAACCCAACCCATCCTGATTCTATGATCTCCCTCTGCCTGTGCTTTGGTGCTTCTATTAACCACCTTCTGAGAAGGGAACTGGTACAGGAGAGAATCATGGAATCACTCAGGGTGGAAAAGACCTTTCAGATCATCGAGCCTAGCACCTTCTAAGAGCACTGAGCCCAGCACCTATCCTCTAAGTGTTCAAGGCCAGGTTGGATGGGGCCTTGAGCAACATGGTCTGGTGGGAGGTGTCCCTGCCAAGGGCAGGAGGGTTGGAACTGGATAATCTTTAAAGCCCCTTTGAACCCAACCCATTCTATGATTCTATGAAATACTCTTGTAGCCATGCAAAGCACTCAGCAGCTGAGACAGGTGAAGCAATGTTTCAGAAGTGGATACCTGTGTTCTGTGTGATCTGGCGCTTGGTGATCATCTGCTTGCATTTGGGATCCATCACTTCACTGTTCTTGTTTTGTTTCAAACACTGCAGCATATTTTTGGAGTCTGCTTCTGGACAAAACCGCTAGAAAAGAACCCAAACAGCCCCACAAAGTTTCATCACTAAGCACTTGGAGAAAAACAAACAAACCCAACTGTAGTCATGGAAGAGGTCAACAACCTGCCAAGCCCAGAGGTGTTCAGACACATTTCCCAACCCAACATCAATTAAAAAGGCCTCTCCAAACTGACTATGGCCACAAGTACCTCTGCTTAGAGAGCAAGCACTAAGCCATGCAGCCTTGGCTGGCTTCTAGGCTCCAGCTTGTGTTGGCAGCACCAACACCAATCTGCCTGTCTGTTCTTAAGTTACAGCCCAATCTGCATGAAACAGCCACCAAATCAGGTCTCACACCCTACTCCTTTCACACTCCTTTACTTTAGAAACTAAAAAAGGTACCTCTTAAGCAGAGTACACCTCACTGATAGTAATTTGCTCACTGGAATTAGTCAAAAGTGAACCAGCTTGCCCAAAATTCAGCCTAATGGACTTATTTTTGTCACAAAGCCATATTGTGGGTACAAGATAAGGCTATGGCATCTTCTAATCATTATCACTTAGGTGAATTGCAGGTCTTTTTAACAAAGCATGAGTCTTTACTGGACAGCAATAAATACATTCTCAAGGCTGGGTGGNCCTGGAGGTGTTCAAGGCCAGGTTGGACGAGGCCTTGAGTAACCTGTGCTAGTGGAAGGTGTCCCTGCCTGTGGCAGGGGGTTGGAACTAGATGATTCTTGAGGTCCCTTCCAACCTTACCATTCTATGATTCTATGTTCAGCTTTGGCCATAATATGCAGTCTGCAGTCAGGGTACAGCACACAGACCACACACGCTGGAGTTTCAGGGCTGGTTTTTATTATTTATTGATCCTTTCCATGTGACACCACTTCAAGCCAGCATTCCTCATTTAAAGTTCTGCTTGCTTTTTCCTCTGCATCAGTTTGATCAAAGCCTGTGTGCACCAGGTCAGCAGTGAACCCAAGATGCTTCTCCTCTCTGCAATCATAACTTCTGCACCTTTGCTAAAAGCCGATTCTGATCCAAACCAACTGGAGGAAAACTGTTAGAAGCCTCAGCACAGACCTCCTCCTGGCATTTGTGAAGACACATTTCTTAGTGCACAGGCTTTGATCAGGTCAAGTTGAAAAAGAAGAGCCCTGAAGAAACTTCAGCCTGACTCAAGAGTTACTTCCCAAACAACAGGGCAGCCCTGTACAGGGCTCAAGAGTGACTCAAGAGTTACTTCCCAAACAACAGGGCAGCCCTGTACGAGCTTTTATGGCAAGCTCCACCCAGGCACAGCTCTTAAATCCCCACCTCACCCTCTTAAATGGACACCCTACCATTACCTTGATCATCTGCTTGCAGACTCTCATGAGTGTGTAGTCCAGTTCTGGATCCATCATCTCTGTCTCCTGCAGTTTAAACACCTTCTGGTGGCAGCGAGTGCTCAGCTGCTTCTTGATTTCTTTCAGGCATTCAATGATCTACAACAGTATTAGAGTCACAGAATCACAGCATTGCTCTGGTTGGAAAAGACCTTTATGATCACCAAGTCCAGATGTTAACCCAGCACTGCTACATCACCACTCCAAAATGTCCCTCAGCACTGTATCTACACAGTATCCCCTCCAGGGATGGGGACTCCACCACTGCTCTGTCCAGCCTGTTCCAGGGCTTGCTAACTCTTCCAGGGAACAAACTGTTCCTCACATCCAATCTAAATCTCTCCTGGCACAACCTGAAGCTGTTTCCTCTTGGCCTGTCACTTGGAGGAGCAGATTGATTGTTTGTGCCTTTGGGGTTGTTTGTCACACCTGTAATGGACCCTTTGACATCATTCTGTCAGATGCTGCTCCAAAGGCAGAGCTCAAAAGGCAGACTTCTGTGTTCCCCTATTGTCTCTCTTCACCTGATTTGTGCAGTCAAGTCCCCAACCCCTAGATCTGCTTAAAAGTCATTAGAAAGCTTATTTCTGGGTCTTGCTTTAAGCTTATCTCCTCTCTCAAAGATTTAATGAGATGAAAAGGGTCACTTCCACTTAACTCCCAAACTCCACCTTGCAGACACTGCACCTAAGAAATCTCTAGCAGCATTTGCAGCAAACAGCTGCTAGCAGCTTAAACCCATCATGAACTATGGCAGAATTAAGTGCTGGCAACATTGCACTCATGGCCAGCTTGTGAAGGAGTTAAGAACAAGTGAAAACTAAAACATTCCAGAACACTGCTGAAAGATATCAGTCATACCAAAAATGAAAATCTAAAGCTGCACCTGCAGGGGCAAAAGTGTTCTTCAAAATATTTTCTGAAGTGAAGGTAGAAATGGAGTTATAAATGCTGAGCCAAACCTATTACCTGAGCGTTGCCATAGGGCACATTTTGGCAGTAATTCTTGATGTCACTTTTACAGGCCTCATACAGCTCTGGTTCAAGTCTGATATCCTCAGTCTGCAGGATAAAATGACAGGAAGAACTTTGAAGCAGTTTTACTTTCACAGAATCACAGAACGTTAGGGGCTGGAAGAGACCTCTGGAGATCATCCAGGCCAACCCCTCAGAGCATGATCACCTAGGGCAGGTCACACAGGAACATATCCAGGTGGGTTTTTAAAGTCTCCAGAGAAGGAGACTCCACAACTTCTCTGGGCACCCTGCTCCAGGCCTCCAGCACCCTCACAGTGACAAAGTTTTCCCTTCTGTTCCCATAGAATGTCCTCTGCTCCAGCTGGCACCCAGTGCCCCTTGCCCTGTTGTTGGACATCCCTGAGCAGAGCCTGGTTCTGTCCTCCCAACACTGCCCTGCACATCTTTCTCAGCAGCAATGAGGGCAGCCCTCAGGCTCCTCTGCTGCAAGCTCCAAGCTCCAGCTTCTCTCCTCACAGGGAGATGCTCCACTGCCTGCAGCAGCTTTGTGGTTCTGTGCTGGACTCCTCAAGCAGTTCCCTAAGGTCCTTCTTGAACTGAGGGGCTCAGAACAGGACAAAATATTCCAGATGTGGCCTCACTAGGGCAGGGTAGAGGGAGAGGAGAACCTCTCTTGACCTACTCACTACAGCCCTTCTCATCCACCTCAGGATGCTCTTGGCCTTCTTGGCCACAAGGACACGTTGCTGGCTCCTGGGTATCCTTCTGTCTGCTTTGTTTATCTGTTGCCTAGAGCCTTCTACCCACAAATTTAAAATAACTCTCCAAACAGGGAGGGCAGTTCCTCTGAACTTAAGGGTCTTGGGTGTGAGAAGAGGTGTCAGTGGGAAATCAGCTTTGCAAACCCACCCAGTGGATGAGTTGGGTTTTTTCATACTGCAGAAAGGGTTTCAACTCAATTTTAGAGCTGAGGAATTCTTTCCACGGCTCCTCCTAACAGGGCATCAAACACAAATGTTCAAGGAAACTAAAATATGAAAGCTAAAGGAGGTATTAACAACCAACCATCTATTGGGTGATCTGGAGGCTGTGAAGGAAGTTTCCTGCTGTTGGTGATGCCCAGCATTTGAAATCCTCCACACAGAGGCAAGAGTGCTGCCTCTGTTGATGTCTGCCTGCTTCAGGTGAAGCTTTAACAAACAACATCTGCTGGACAAAGATATTAAGAGGTTTTTTTTGCTCCAAGCAATACAGCAGGAAGCCAAGAGGCAGCCTCAACCTCCCAGGGCAAATATTACTTCCATGCATCCACTTGGAACAGCTGGAGTCAAGTTGCTTCAGCTGTGCTTGTTTCCTCAGTCTGGAAAATGAAGCTTTCTATTCTTTCCTGAAGAGATTTGAAGGGAATGAGTATCTGTAGCATGTTGCTACCTACCAATAATGTGGAATCATAGAATTACAGAATGGTTTAGGTTGGAAGGGACCTTTACAGGTCATCTAGTCCACCTGCCCTGCAGTGATCATCACTTCAAGCTGAAGTTCCAATGAGCATTTAGTGTGCTTTAGCCTTCATGAGACTCTATTTAAGGCACTGAAGTAGACAATCAATCCTTAGGCCTTGAAGGGCAATTGCATCTCATGTTGTCAGGAGAGTGGAAAAAAGTAAATCAGATAGATGAGTTCCCTTTGATTTTTCATAGAATGGTCTGGGTTGGAAGAGATCTCTGAAGGTCATCCAGTCCAACCCCCTCTGCACTCAGCAGGGACATCCTCAACTAGATTAGGTTGCTCAGAGC
>WBNM01022792.1:0-20485 GCA_013399055.1 Ramphastos sulfuratus | reverse complement strand
CTATACCTCAGACTCAGTGGCTCTGAGTGAGCTTTGATTTTAAGAGCCCAGTCACTGTAGTGGAGCTGTAACTTAAGCACGTTAGTGAAATTCAGTCAGAGGTTAATCTGTGACAAGGAGTCAGGATGTAAGTATAAATTAAATTGTGGATATCCAGTTGTCATATATATGTGTAAACAACAATCAGGTTTTCAAAGTTTTCATCCCGGTTCATATGTCTGTTTTCCAAGAGGCAGCCTGAACACAAGAATAATTTTAATGAGATACCTAGGCACATACTAAAAATCCATTCTGAAGTTCATACCTTTCCTCGAGGCATTATTTTCTTACTGTACAACTTCACATTGAAGAAAAAAAAAAAAAAAGGCATCATAACAAGACTTTCCAATATTAAATCATTTTTACCATATTCAGGAGACTGAATATGAAAAACTGCATGAAGCAGAACTTACCCAGCAAAATCTATTGTAAAAACTCTTCCACAGCTCCAGTTACCAAAGAGATGAAAAATTTTCAGATGTCCTTAGCTGAATCCATAAACAACTGTCATTCACCTGTGTATGTAAAATTATGCATGCATTTATCTGATCAGTTACAAGGGCAAATAGCTAATTTGCAATCTAACAGTTATTATTAATATTTTAAATATGAGTCTTTCCAGTCTTAAATTGTCATAGCGTGTGAACTCTACCTTGGAGACAAAAATTACATGAAGGTTTTTTTAGTTATAGCACTTATAAGAGCACTGATATCTAAATGTGTCAGTAACTAAATTCACATGTAGTTTTAAGCACTGATGGTATTTTATAAAAAAAAAATTACTATGTAAGTGAATTGCTGCAGTTGGCTTTCTATATGTTAAGTCAATAGCTGAAATACTGCTCTACTAAATACACAAATCCAATAGCCCTAATTGGCTAATAGGAGAAACTGCAATGATATGCTGATAGCTGGAATACATGGGCATAGAGTTCATGAGCATATTGGGTTAGGAAAAGTAAGGGAGAGGAAAACCCAGATATACAACACATAAATGAAAGGTAATAAAACACTATCAAGGATTGGAAATATCTAAAATAACAACAACCACAATAATAACAATAACAACAACAACAACAACAATAATTAGGGCCAGGGTCTTGTCACAGATGGTGGATGTAGTTAAGTCTGATCTAGAGTTCAAGGCACATGGGGATATGCATGGACCAAGAAAGGAAGCGTACACATTTGCTTACTAGTGAACTTCAGTCTGTATCAGCTGGAAAGAAGGAAAGATGTGTTTGTGCTGGGTTACTCAAGTTTCTGTAAATATTGCTGATGCTTATGTGGGTACCGGTAAAGATAATGTTCTCCACTTCTTTTAATTTTTTGGCCTCTTTTGTATATATGTGTCCAATGTTCTTTCTTCCCTCACTTCCACGTACTCCTACCAAAAAACCCAAACCAAACAAAAAAATACCAAACACAAACCCTTCAAAACATTTTAGTCAAAGACAAGCTTTCTGTTCTTGAACTAACGTCTCACCTTCACATAGTAACTCAATAGTTTTTAAGCAAATGATCCATTTTGTCAAGAATCACAGCTCATGTTNGTGCCTACCCAGGTGCAGGATCGTGGAAAAGATCTAGCTGCTAAAGCCCTTCAGCATCATTCTATACTTTGATCTTTTCTCTCTTATTTGCATGCACTTAAAAACAACTAAACTGCTTTCTGCTTTATATCAAAAGAAGAATACCATCTTGCAGGCTACCTTATTTTTAGTCCACCAGGAGGGATGTATCATGTAAATTCTCAAGCACTCTGAATTCCCATTGGAGTGTCTTAAAGAAACTATCTCAGAAGATACATTTATAAATGAGCAATCTTTTCTACACAGAAGAAAAGAAATAGATTTATGTGTTCTTTTTTTTCATCAGTAATATACTTTTCTGTTTGTTTAGCTGCACTTTCCCTCGGTACTCAACTTACTTTGTACTTTATTTACTTGACTTCATTTTAGAAGTGATTATGAAAATGTTTTCCTCTTTGCATCTTATCATCTGATCTTCCATTTCTTTATTTTCTTTAGTTCAGTGTTAACAGAACAAATGAGAGGCTTTTCCTCTTATAGCATTTCCCTCTTTATTTTAACAACAATGTTCTATCAACTCTGTGGAGAAATTTTTTAATCTTTTGTTTTCTGGAAACAGAATGCTTCAAAGTATTTTACTCTGCAATTGAATAGAAGTCTGTCACCTACTAGTCAAATGTGAAGTCTCTGCTATTGTTCGTTTTCCATTGAACCTCTTTTATTTGCCAGTAAGTCCTTACATTATCAGTTTTTAAATTATTTTGTCTGCAAAAGTCAGACCAGTAAAACAAGACAGATTATTTATGCTTGAATTATTTTTTGCTTGAATTATTTTTTTCTGCTAACTCTAACTTCTTAAACTGGGTTGTATCTAATTCTAAATAATTGATGGTGACTTTCAATAATCTTTTTTAATAGGCAAAGCTACTGCTGTGCATCTTCACAATAGTTATGAATTGACCCCATCCAAAAACTAATGCAGAATATCCCTCTTTTCAATTTGGGTCAACTGTCCAAGCTATATCCCTTCCAACTCCTTCCTTACTGTTAGCCTGCTTACTCTGGGCAGGAGAGTGGTAAAAGGAGAAAGCCTTGATGCTGTCCAAGCATTCTCAAATAATAAAAATACTGGTGTACTGCCAACAGTGTTTTGGCCTCAAATATAAAACCTAGGACCATACAGGCTGCTAAACCTAGTATAGCAGTCTCCACAAAAATAATACCCTAAGAAATAAATCTGAATTAATGGTATTTCAAGTAGCTGTTTGAGATCTGCAAAATGGTTGAATCTGCCATGCATCCTGCTGTTTGGAAGAATTTTGAATGACCTACTCTAGGTGATCCTGCTCTAGCAGAGGAGTTGAACTAGACGATCTTTTGAAGTAACTTCCAAACCCTAACATTTTGTGGTTCTGTGTGACCTCTCTAGTACATGAGTAGGAAATCTACTTGAATATCTTTTAATTGCTAAAAGAATGAATCCTAAGTCCTTTGTGTTACATATTCCCTTTCATCTAGAGTAAAGATAGCACAAAAATAGTTGTGCGTTTGGTCACCTATGTTGATGTATTAGGATCATCTATGACAGAAGAAGCATGGAGTCCCAGGCTCAGTTGCAGTATCTTGCTGGATACTGGATAATATAGTCTATGACATAAATGCAGGCCCAAAATTTGCAATGAACACGTGAAGGGCCCCAAACTNTTTAACAACAATGTTCTATCAACTCTGTGGAGAAATTTTTTAATCTTTTGTTTTCTGGAAACAGAATGCTTCAAAGTATTTTACTCTGCAATTGAATAGAAGTCTGTCACCTACTAGTCAAATGTGAAGTCTCTGCTATTGTTCGTTTTCCATTGAACCTCTTTTATTTGCCAGTAAGTCCTTACATTATCAGTTTTTAAATTATTTTGTCTGCAAAAGTCAGACCAGTAAAACAAGACAGATTATTTATGCTTGAATTATTTTTTGCTTGAATTATTTTTTTCTGCTAACTCTAACTTCTTAAACTGGGTTGTATCTAATTCTAAATAATTGATGGTGACTTTCAATAATCTTTTTTAATAGGCAAAGCTACTGCTGTGCATCTTCACAATAGTTATGAATTGACCCCATCCAAAAACTAATGCAGAATATCCCTCTTTTCAATTTGGGTCAACTGTCCAAGCTATATCCCTTCCAACTCCTTCCTTACTGTTAGCCTGCTTACTCTGGGCAGGAGAGTGGTAAAAGGAGAAAGCCTTGATGCTGTCCAAGCATTCTCAAATAATAAAAATACTGGTGTACTGCCAACAGTGTTTTGGCCTCAAATATAAAACCTAGGACCATACAGGCTGCTAAACCTAGTATAGCAGTCTCCACAAAAATAATACCCTAAGAAATAAATCTGAATTAATGGTATTTCAAGTAGCTGTTTGAGATCTGCAAAATGGTTGAATCTGCCATGCATCCTGCTGTTTGGAAGAATTTTGAATGACCTACTCTAGGTGATCCTGCTCTAGCAGAGGAGTTGAACTAGACGATCTTTTGAAGTAACTTCCAAACCCTAACATTTTGTGGTTCTGTGTGACCTCTCTAGTACATGAGTAGGAAATCTACTTGAATATCTTTTAATTGCTAAAAGAATGAATCCTAAGTCCTTTGTGTTACATATTCCCTTTCATCTAGAGTAAAGATAGCACAAAAATAGTTGTGCGTTTGGTCACCTATGTTGATGTATTAGGATCATCTATGACAGAAGAAGCATGGAGTCCCAGGCTCAGTTGCAGTATCTTGCTGGATACTGGATAATATAGTCTATGACATAAATGCAGGCCCAAAATTTGCAATGAACACGTGAAGGGCCCCAAACTGGTCAGCAATTTAAAGTGGATTTACTGTGTCTTTTAAGTGAGCTGCTGAAAAAAAAGTCAAATTCAACCCCCAGTTGTATAATTTGATGATTTTTTTTTTTAAGGTCGTTTGGAATCAATTAAAAAAAAATAAAAAACAAACCAAAAAAAAACCCTGTATAAATAAACATGTCCCTGTCCACTGTTTTCTGCCATGTAGGTCCTGTTCTTCCAACTACCTCTCTGACTGATTATATCTTAAGGACATTTTGGTTATATTCATCTCTACATAGCCCTTCTGGGACCAGAGGAGTGGTAATTCCTATTTTCTGACAGATATAGCTCTGTGTGTCTATGCCATATTGATCTCAGTAGCTCTGTTGTCTACCCCACTATGTTGCTTGCAGACTTCTCACTCCTTCAGAGCATTTTGCTACCTCATCCTTAATTATGTTACTTTCTTTTTTCGACAGATGCTAAGTTGCTTCCTGAGCAGGAGTAATTTCCCCATTTCAGGAAAGGTTCCATAGTTTATTCTGATAAGTAGATACAGTATCCATTGCAGGCATATATCTGATCATTAAAAGAGTAACCAGTCTATGCTGAACCTTCAAAATCCTATATCACAGCCAGCAGAACACATATTATCATTGTTTCTAGCTGACAATATTAAAGCACACAATTTGTGCTCACTTATTTTGATCTCCTGGGAGAGCTATAACCTCCAACACAAGAGGTGGCATTTTATAGGTGAAAAAGGTAATTTCTTTAACCTCATCAATTAGATTCAGAAGAGAAAGACTAAGAGCAGTCATAAAATTATAAGATGTCTTGTTTAGTGATGGTGTTTAGCACCTTACACAAAGGGCTTCTGAGACTTCTCAGCATCTTCATAATAAATGACTTAATAAATAGCTGAACTTTGGCTTCACTTATAGACTCCATTTTAAGCAGGGAGTGAAATGTTCAGTCCCTGTATTTCCTGATATTTTCAATTTTGCCTTGAATGTACCCTTTAGCCCTTTCTTCTTTTGCTGCTTTGCTAGAAGCTCTGTTACAAGAATGTCAACAAACTGTTGGGTATGAAACTAAGTGGAGTGCAGATCTAGAGATGATCTGAGGAGGGCACCGCAGGAGCAGTAGTGCCCTAAAACAGAGCCTGCCATCTCTGTAACTTTGTGCTAGCTGATTCATAGACCAACATTAAAGGTTATGGCAGTAAGTAAATAACCTGTCAAACTCCTATTGTTTCCCTTACCCAATTCAAAGGATTCATCAATCTCTGTATTCACTTGTACTGCACATCTGGATTGCTTATTGATGATTTGGATCATGTTCATCAGTTTCTTGTTCATTTAATGCCTCTATAATCACCTCAAGCCTGTGTAAACCTTTTCAAACCCACTGAGGTGTAAAATATCTTCCCTTTCATGTTCAAGGTGCTACTCTGCACATTTTAACTATACATTTAACAGTCTATTGCTTAGTAGAGATTCACTTTCCTTCCCCTTCTAGAAGCATTTCTTTATTTCAGAGCAGTAAATATCCCTATGTGAAAAGATTCACAAACACATAAACATATGCACACATAGATGCACATGCACACACACACACACATAAAAATAAAAGTACTTCCCTAATTACATTATACTTCGTTAGACTTTTTAAACATTGTTTTTGATGGAAAAAAAAAATTAACACCATAGATGTTCCTATAAACACCAATGCTTTTAAAAATAGGGATAATAATATTATTCTATGCTTGTTCAATTATTCTATGAATTGCTAACTGGCAGCAGTCCGATATTTTTCTTAGATCTGCTTACAGTAATATTTCTTTCAAAAAACAAACTTCCAGGAGAATTTGAACATTTTTCCTGTGGCAATTTAATATAATACCATATGGGTTGTAAAAACAAAATGGCACTATTTTCTCTTTTTTGTTGTAGAAATGAAAGACATGCTGCACTGAGAGATGCTATAAACAGACAAAAAAAAAAAAAAAAAAAGGGAGCGTTTTTTCTGGAGAGTACCCCCACAAGAACAGCACTCATGCCATCAGCTGTTCCTCTATGAGTTCCACAGGATATAGTCAACCTCCAGCAGAGACTCTTATAAATCTGAAAAGGCAGAAGAGCCAGGCCTTCCATGAAGTCCATTAAGAACTCCTGCTCACTGCAGGAGATTTACTTTCTTGTAAGAAAACCAGTATTGGTGAAAGTGAAGACTTGATAATTTTTCTTTCTGCTCTCCCCTTCCTAGTTAACATGAAAAAAGTAATTGCAATCACATTACATGTTTTGTGTCATTGTTTGTGTTTTGTTTTATTTGTTTGTTTGCTTGTTTGTTTTTAAGGAAACCTCTAAAGCTTTGTATTCTAGACATAGACATTTATTAGAAATCAATTTTTAAAATAAGGAAATGGCTGTTTAATGTCCTGTTGAAGTTAGTCAGATATTGAATGCAGCTACTATGTCTTTATTATGAAATCTGAACTTGGGTTAAAAATCTATGTAAGTGCAACCTTCAGTTTTCACAGAGATTTTTGTGGTTTTGGTTTTTTTTCTAAATCCAAATATTACTGAAATAGTAGGACTCTTCATGAAATTGAAATTGATACATGTTTATCATCTGGAATTACATCAGAAATACAGTTTGTGGCTCATGTTAAACTTGAAGAATACATTTGCTGAACAGAATCTTGATATTAGCATACAGATAGAATTGAACACTATGTCAATACTGACTGACAAAGGAGATAGATTGCTGGTTGCTTTATTTTAGATTACTTCTAAATTTTCTTATGGAGACTATGAAAATGTAAAAGAGTATTTCAATTTTCCATTTCATTTGAACTGAGAAGAAAGTAATAATTTGAGGAAAACTAATAGACGACTGATGTTAGAATATGATTGACATGTGCCTAAAATGTGTTCCAGTTGTAAAAACAGTCCACTATTAATAAAACAACATTGACAGGATTACTATTTGCAGGCTTCTTTGCTCACATATAATTGATGTAAAAACAGTTTCCAAAAGAGAAAAGAATGCTATATTCTGTCTGTACAGATTTTTCCTGTGTTCCACTGTCTTTGTTAGGAAGCATTTTAAATGAAATAACAATGGACCCTAGGTGGATAAAAGCAGTTCTTTATTTCTTTGTTATTTTATTATTAAAAAACCAACATTTTGGAGCTTCTTTATGAATTTAAAATACTTTACTTCTGTGTACTTTCTAATAGGTAACAATGCGAGAGATCAAGAAATGTAATTTGATGATTTGGGTGAACCGGTCTTAAACTTTTTTGCAGAGATGGAGAAACTAGGAAGATTTAAATGTTTAGGTGTCATTAGGGTAAAGGATACTAATGATTTGTTTGCTTATCTGCATAAACTCTAATTTTCTGAGTCAGAACATGTAGAGTCAAATCCCATAAAAATAAATATTAATATTTGTAATTTTGGTTTTGACTTAATGGTTAGGATTTTTTTATTTAATCAGCTTTAGCCTATTTTTATTATCAATAACAAGAAGTAGGCACTTCAGACAGGATTCTTCTTATCCTAAACTGAGCACCGCACAGCCACTTGCTCACTACCAGTGGCATGAAAGAGAAAATTGGGAGAGTTAAAATGCAAAAAACTAATGGATTTAGACAAAAACAGATAAGAACTAAAGCAAAATCTGCATGTAAAAGCAAAGCAAAGCAAGGAATTCATTCTCCAGTTTCTATTGACAGGAAAGTGTTCAGCCATCTCCAGAAAAGTAGGGCTCCATCACATGTAATGGATTACTTGGGAAGAAAAATAGTGTAAATCTTAAAGTCTCTCCCTCCTTCTCCTTCTCCTTCTTCCTCCAGCTTTATATGCTGAGCATGACATCATCATATAGTATTGAATATCCCTTCCAATCATCTGGGGCTAGATATTCTGGTTGCATAATCTCTTAACTTCTTGTGCACCCCCAGTTTACTCAATGATGGGGTGGTGTGAGAAACAGAATATGCCTTAACTCTATGTAAATGCTGATTATTAATAAAAATATCCCTGTGTTAGCAACACTGTTTTCAACACAAATCCAAAATACAGCCCCATACAAACTACTATGAGGAAAAGTAATTCTATCCCAGTCAAAAATCAGTGCAAAAGAATGAAAGAATGGTTAAATGGAATTGTATTTTTCTCTGCTCAGTATAAAAAACCCCATGGGTGATTAGTTTAGAGGCAAATGACTGCACCACAGATGTTTGAAGAAGCTAACATAAATCACACTCAATCTGCAATCATAAACCAACACTGCAGACTTTACATACTGTTGAAATGTCTCCAAAAGGAAAGGTTTACATTTTAGACCTTTTTTTTTTTTTTTTTTTTTTCCCCTCCCTGCTGTCATTGGCATTTTTAAACTCTAACATAACTGAAATGAGCAATAAAACTCTCATTTTTTCCTTTGGACAATGATTAGTAAAATTATAGAACTACCAACTGATAAACACATAGACTTTTTTCTGTTCTGCTTCTTTCCCACTATTATGGATATGTATGAATGTACACTTGGATATGTTGTTTTTTAGAAGACCCCAAACCAGTAGTTTGATGTATCAGTTTCATCTCAGTCTTTGGCTCCAAGATGGAGTGAACCAGTATGTTTACTCAAAGCACAATCTCATAGAAGGTCCACATCTAGTTAATGACACAAGAGCACAGCTCTCATGAGGAGCAGGTAAACAAACAGGGGTTGTTTAGCCTGGAGAATAGGAGGCTGAGGGAAGACTTGATTGTTCTCTACAACTACCCAAAAGGAAGTTATAGCAAACTGGGTATCGGTCTTTTCTCTCAAGTAACAGACAATAGGACAAGGGAAAACAACTTCAAGTTGTGCCAGGGGAGGTTTAGATTATGTATTAGGAAAAAATATTCACTGAAAAGGTTGTGGTGAATTGCAACTCTCTGCCCAGCGAAGCGGAGTCATCACCATTCCTGAAGGTATTTAGAAGATACGTAGATATCATGTTAGGAACATGATGTAGTTGTGTTGGGTTAATCGCTGAATTTCATGGCTGTTTCACTCAAATCTGCACAAAAAGACGGTACGGATAGTACATTCCCCCAGCACTGTCGCTGCAGTTCTGCACCCTCAAGCACATCCATGTTCCTAAGACATTTTCCCCTTCTGCTGCAGAAATATTATGCTAGTGGACTACAATACAGCTCTCACTCTATTTCAGACACTTTTGATTTTACATTCAGAGTTCAGAAATCCTCCACAGTTAACTGCCCTGTGGTCTGAATGAGATCTACATGTTTTTAATGTTTAGAATGTTATTGTAGGCTACTTTATGAAATCTGGCAGAGGAAGGGAAGGCACATCTTGTGTGGATGTGTTTAGCGCGGAGATGTTAACCTGTGAAAAATAGTTAGGCTTAACACACTGTAACAGAAAGGTAATCTAGGTATAATTACTTCTGAATAAGGATGGAATTAATCTCAGTCAGCTTTAAGCATCTGCATTTGAGCTACTTACCTAGATTCTATTGTTAGTCAATTGAGGAAAACAAAACTAGGATAAAAACCCATCTGGCCTTTTAAGACACTTTCCTTTAGAAGAAATGAGATGAACTGTAATATACTATAACCATTTTTCTCTAATGACTGTTAAGTAATCTAGGCAAATAGTCCAGATGTAGAAATCTTCATTACATGTTTGAAGTGAGATTTTTTTTTTTTAAAAAATAGATCTGTTCTACGTACTTGGATATTTTTCTGCTCTTTGTAAACCATTACATATGTTTGTGCATCAGTTATGATTCTAGTTCTCAGTCACTTTAATTAAAGGTTGTTCATGAGATAAAGCTTCCTTAAAATTGTGTTTTAAAATAAAATTGCTATTTACAGGAATGCTTTATTATGTGCTCTTAGGAATGACACTATGAACCTGATTTCTGCTGAATTATGGTGGGGGGTTTTGTTGTTTATTTTTTTCCTCCCCCGGCTAGTTCATGGTAGCAGCTGCTGCTCTATAAAAAGTATTAAGTAGATTATTTTAATTTATGATTATTGGTCAATTGTGTACATGTTTATTTAGGGGAATTATAGCCTCTGCCTAATGGATTTGCAGATGTTAATTAAGGAAACTGCATCTGTTGTTGCTACGCTTGAATTATTTATAGAGAGCTCCTTCACTTCCCTGAAACATCTTTGACCATATCAGAATCTAGGAAAAGCTTAAATTTATATTTAGAAAGCAGCTCTAGGGGCAGATCGATGTAACTGCTGCTCAGAAATAACTAAAATGCACATTTGCAACATGATTAAGATATTTTTGTTGTTCAAGGCTTGTCCATGTCAAATTAGCATGGTGGTTCAGAACAGACTGCTGTTGCTCTTGACCTGAAGTAGCCATTATTAGCAATTACAAAATGTCAGCCATTTATTTGGCATATGGGAAACAAGTCCTATGTGCATGTTCTGTTCTTTTGGAAGAGGCTACTCTTGTAATATCTGCAATCAGACAACACTGCTCAGGGCTTTATCCAGTTGAGTCTTGAAAATACCAAGGGAAAATATGTTGTGGCAGGTCAAAATGGGCCAAATAGGCCTGAACATGTCCTGGCTTGCCCAGACATGTTTTTCTACTCTCCCTACTTCTGTTGTTGGGAGAAGCAATCATGGGAAAAGAAGAAAAAGGGGTCTGGTGCCACCATGTCTGTCCAAACTTGGCATCTGCACATGTTTATACACTTGTTTGTGTTCCTCCCTAAAAGGTAAAAGTAAACCCTGACTTCACCTAATATGGTTAAGCTTGGCTAACTGCCATTCTGACTGGCTAATCTGTGTCCAAAGGCCTATTAGACTCGGGCTACATTGATAAAAGAGATGAGGAGGTAGACACAATGTGCTTTGCTGCTTGCTGCTTCGCCATCATTTCTGCCTTAACGTGCTCTCTGCTTCTGGCAGTGTTCTGCCTCACTGCTGTTGCATGCTGCCACACTCTACAGCGTTATGTTTGCTGAGCAATATGCTAACTCTGCCACAAAATGACAAACCCTTTTACTTTGGGTTTGTCTGTCTGGAAACTGCTTCAAGTTTACCAAATGCCTCCATGTGATAGGCTTGCTCAGCCAGCGTGACATTGTGCCAAGACTGCAATATATTCTGCCTGCCCCTCTGCAAGCCTCCTTGCTGAGTCTGGAGCCAAGAGGAACCAGGACCAGATCAGAGATTGTCTGCTTTTCTCCCATCGCCCCTTTTGAGAGCCTGGGAAGACCAGAAGCCTTAACAGCTGACAAGACATCAACAGAACTCCCTGCAAGTGTTTTGGGTACTGTCTGAAGCTGTAGTCAGCCTGTGAACCAGGAAATAGTGTTTTTGTGAGTAAATACTCAACAATCTCTTTAGCAAATCTTTAGCAAACTCTGTAAATCAATCTAATTGAATCCTAGGCTTCTGTCTTAAATAGAAAGGAGTCTCTTGAGTCCATTTGGTTGGAAAGTTGTATATTGACCTCAAGAACTTCTCTTCCAGTTCAGTTGAGTTTAATGTTATTGCTAGTTATTTGTTCTAGATCCAGTTATTCCTTTGTATAATGTTTTCATGACCATCAAGAAGAACCTGATAATTATTATTAAAAATTACTGAGTGGGTAGTGAGAGTTTTTAATATAAAAATTAATAAACAATATTAATTTTGAAAAAAATCCCACCTCGCATTAATTAATACCCTCCATTACAAGATAGTGGGCACAAATGCTTTGGGCAGATGTTGTGGAAGGCCAAAAAATAGGCCTAATATCTGTTCTGGCTTGTCTAGTCATGATTTCTCTCCCCCCCTCCCCCTTTTGGAGTGGGGAGAGACATAGGAAAAAGGACAAAGAACCTGGAGCCACTGAGTCTAGTTATCAGGGTTTGTTCAGACAAGCTCCTGTTTTGCTCCTGTTTACATCCTGTGGTAAACAAGGTACATACACTTGTCTCATGCATAGGCCTATGTTTTCCCAAATTCGGGTAAAGCAAGCCTATGGTTTCATCTAATATGGTTACTTCTGGCAAAGTGCCATTCTGATTGACTAAAGAATGTGGTTGTTTCTTTTGCCCATTGGCTCAATCAAGACTCAGGCAATTGATAGACATGAGCAAAGTTGTAAACAACCTGCCATGCCATGCTTTTCCATGCCATGCCTCACCTTGCTTTGCCTCATCTCGCCTTGCTATACCAAGCTACTTAATACTCAGCCTTGCTGTTATACCAGGCTTTGATGCTTTAAGCTTGTCTACCTGGAAACTTTGGCATGCCTCAGTTTACCAGGGAGAAGCATAAGTGCCTTCATGCCTTAGGCAATAAGTCATTGCCGAAAGCTGCTCGAAACTGGCCAGCTTTAGTGTGAACAACCCCACTGGCAGGTAGCGACAGCCTAGACTGTGCAGAAGGGGTAAGACTGGGAGAGATGAGTGCCCCCGAGCAAGCTGCATTACTGCCACTGGCAGTTACAGCTACTGAATATGAGTAAGTCACTCCCTCCCTGAGCGCCTGCTTACATAGAGCAACCTCACTGCAGTCTGTGTTGTGAGAGAGAGCAGGTTGCTGGCACACAGCAAGACACCATGCTTGCTTGCACACCTGCAAACCTCCATGCCAAGCCCGGAGTCCCACAAAGATCACTGTCTGCCTGATGATGGATCAAGACCAGGTCAGAGGACTGTGCAAGCCCCAGACATCATGCCAGTGTCCTGGGAAACTCCAAAAGCTTCTAACAGTTACCATACCAGTGACAGCATCCCTCCAAGTGTTTTGGTACTATTTGGACTATAAAGCAGCCCTGGAAATCTGAATATACTAATTTGTGAGTAAATAGTCTAGAAAGCCTCTTTGTAATTAAAACTCTTTGCTTTGGTCCTCTGTCTATAACTGTAACTGTACCTTCTGCTTTAGCAGAAAGGAGCCTCTCGAGCACCCCTAGAGGGCAAGCAGCATATTGCACTGCAACAATCTCCAAAAGCTTACTGTTTGTATTTTGCTAGTTTTGCTAAATTGTTTTAAATTGTTTGGTACTGCTCTATTGACTGTACACATTCTGTAATCTATTTGCACAACTGAGCATAAAAGGTCCTGTAAATAAGTTAATAAAATATTTTTTACTATATTAAATAATATTTCATAGTTTATTAATAATTCCTAATTCATATTCCATAACAGCAATGAGCTCCATTTCTAAGACTACCCTTGTGATGCAGATACTTCTATTTGTATTCAGTCTGGACTTCTGTCATTTCAGGTCATATCCATTATGTCTTGTCCTTCTGCCGTGCACCTCTACAATGAGTCTGGCTTAGTCTTCTCAATAACTTTCCCATAGGTACTCAGGGACTGCTGTTGGATCCCCCTCAGCCATTTCTTTTCCATGCTGCATAAGCCTCATTCCCTCAGCTTTTCCTCAAAGACCAAGTGCTCCAAGCACCAACCAAAGTGATGACCCTCTTTTGAACTCAGTTTATACACCTCTTTCTTGTTTTGAGGGTACAAAAATAGACAAAATGTATGCTGCACCATCTTAGAAGTGCTGAGTAAAAGAGGATAATATATTATTACTATCAGCTGTCTTTGTTCCCATTCATACAGTTCAGGATGCTTTTGGCCTTCATCACTGACAGGATGCACATCTGGCTTATAGTCAGCTAAGTGTTTCCCAGGCCTTCCAGGTCCTCTCTGCAGAGCTTCTCCCTAGCCACTCAATCTCCAGTTTATTGCTGCAAGAAGTTCCTCCTTTATAGGTGGAGAATTTTGTTGAATTTCATAAAGTTCCTTCAATACTAAACCTACTGCTAGGAAGTACTAGGAACACATAGCAGATTACTTTGTATTTGGTCCATAGCTGAGTAAATTCTGAATTATTAGACAAATATTTGATATATTCATCAACAAATATGAAGGACAACAAATTGGAGGCAGAGTATTCCCCAGTTCCATTTAATCTCCTTCTCTCTGTAACTTTATTGTATTTGAATGAATCCTCAGATCTCTAAACCATTTCTTTTTTTCACCTCTCTTACCCAGCTGTGAAGAGGTAAGGAACTCATTACATAATGTAGAGGGAACAAAATGATAAGAGGCTACTTGCTGGTTACTCTAAAGTTGAGGTGATACTTATTAAGAACTCATCAGCAGTGAGAAGCTAAAATGTGATATGTGGGGATATTAAGAAAGTGGGTTGGTGGGGTTTTTTGTTTGGTTTTTTTTAGAAAAAAGAGAATTACAGTATCTAAAAGAGCTAAAATCACAAGTTTTCCAATGATAGTTCATGTATTGAATATATCAATCTGTAGTCTAACCACAGAAAACACTAGAAAATGTGAGAGATATAGCTTTGTCCTTCTATAAACAGTATGCTAGGAGTCCAGTAGCACATATCTGCTTCCCCTTATTCAGGAACAGGATAGGATAACACCTCAAGTTTTAATAATCCTGCATACATTTTTGTGCTCTTATTTTGATTAGAATCATGTTGGATTCCATGCAAGAATAAAAATACAGACTGTCTCATTGCAATCAATCTTGCCTTGTGGTTTTAGACAATGACTTACCTGTAGAATTGTCATAGTATATCTATATTTACCCCCACCCCACTGCAGCTGTTGCTGTCTCATTTAGGGAAACTTTCAAGATCCTGCTTCCCTTCCAGTTCCTACCACCAGAGGAGCTGCTACAAGTTGTTAATTCACAGAAATACCAAACACTTTGGACACATGATTAATGGCAACAGCTACTTTTGTGATGGATTTTGATCCCCCAGTAGAAATCTGGCATCAATCATGTGCCTGAAATTCTCTGTGTTGCTAGATGATTTAGTATCCCATGTCCTATGCTCTACAACTTCCATTTGGAGCTGAACAATTTTGCTGTCACCTTATAAGTGTAGCAATAATTTTCACTCTGTTTTAGATTCCAAGGTGTTGGCAAGTACTGCTTTTAAAACATACTACCAACATGTTCATTAGAACTATTAGAGTAGGGACGAAAAGTCCATTAATTATCCTTTGGCTAGCCAAGTATACTCACATCCCACTCCCCAGTTAAAAACAAAGCAGTCTTTCTCTACAAATTCAGCGATCCATGGGTTTGGACTAATATATTACTGAAATTTGTAAATGAAAACTTCCACGATGGTGTTAAACTTCTGAACTTCAAAATTATTTCTAATCTTCTTTGGAAATTTTTCCCACACTGAAATGAAGACTTAGAAGCTGCAAAAAGATCTACTAAAACACTTAAATTATTGAAATCTCAGGCAAATAATCAGTTCTAGATAAGTCCAAATGTTTAACAATCATATTAATATGGACTCTGAAGTTGCTAAGTAGACTTCAAACTAACATTAATATTGTATTAGTAAAGTTAATTAACCGTTTAATTCAATGTTGTAATGACCTGTCAGCAAATTAATATAGAGAACTGAAA
The DNA here is from genome assembly GCA_013399055.1 of Ramphastos sulfuratus. Taxonomy (NCBI): domain Eukaryota; kingdom Metazoa; phylum Chordata; class Aves; order Piciformes; family Ramphastidae; genus Ramphastos; species Ramphastos sulfuratus. Next base: position 4,632 of record WBNM01022792.1, on the reverse strand, counting down.
CCAAATAAAAAAGATGTGCAATAATCCAGAAGTTGAGAAAAACAAACCAACCATCAAACTCCCAGTAAGTATCTTGCTAACATTATTGAAAGTAATTGTTCAAGTAGTTCTGTGAAATGAAGATGCAGATGGAGAGAATTAAGCATGAAGAGGCTTTGATCAAGGTCATATAACATATCTAGCAGTAGTGAGGTCAGGAATTATGAGACTGTGTTCAACAATTTAAAGAACTGCTTTTCTGTCTGCAATTCTCAGAATGCACAAATAATAAGCTATATCTCAACAATATTACGTTTCATCCAAATCAATTTGTTTGGTGACCATTAAAAAATATATTATTATTTCCTTTCTGTCAAGACAAATATCTCACATTTCAGATCCCGAACCCAATAAAGATTACTGGGATAGATAATGTCCTCTTGCTCTGGTTCAGTTAATAAATTAGTGCCAGTTTGAATCAAGATTCCTTTTTCTGCCTGTGACTTTATTAGTGATGTCTCCATTAGAAAGACAGGATGAAAATAGTGTTGATCAAGTTTTTCATTGTTTAATCCTGATGAAAAAGATTTTTCAAAAATTTCAATTGCTTTTATGTTTTCCAGGCTAGCTGTTATTATAGCACAATTTTTCATTTGTTCATGTTTGTTTGCTTTGTTTACTATTTTTTTAAATAAGGAAATTCTCTAGTTCTGTTTTACTTTTATCCACCCTTCACTACCCAAACATATACACATAATATCTTATTATGACTGTGTCATGCTTTAAACAACCATATCTATGGCATGAATCTCCACTAGATGCTTAAACAGCTTCAACAGTAAGGAGATCAGACTTTCCAAGCAAAATTCCTAGGTTTCCCATACAGACTCCAATAAAAGAGTAGGATACCTCCGAGAGTCAGAAAAGAAACCTTTCAGAGAGTAAACAAATTTCTGCCCCACAGCAGACAGTGAGTTGTTAAGTAATTGGCTGCAGGAAACTTGAAGTATAGAATACTTCCCAATACTCCTGGATTTAAGTTTCATCTGTTCTCATTGGATCTAGTTTTTGCAGACCCTCAGATGGATTTTCTACTGACGGAAAATCATTTCCATAAAAAAGTAAAGTGACAGTGCACAATAATTTTGTCCAGCAACTTAAATGTATGGTCTAGAAACTGCTGCAGGCATGTAATGACTCCTAAATAGTCTGAAAAGAAATTATTAAGAAAAGTAATGCTACTGTCAGTAGCTAAATTTCAAGACTTTGAGCTTGCATGAGAATGGTTTAACTATCTCCGAATTTCAAAGGACAGAAAAATATTTGTTTGTCACCACGGACATTCACTCAGGAATGGAAGACTTTTGTTTTCCCAGGAACATTGCTCCTATAATTCTTATATCCTGGATGTCAGTTGTGGCTGTTCATGGCTTATGGAATAAGTAGGAAGGATGATTTTCTTCTCTTTCTTTTCAAAATGAGCTATTCTGCAAGCAGGAATGAAAACATCAAGAGACCAGAAGGAAAAAAAAATAGCACAAATGATAGAACTCCACCATAAATTTGGGATGAGGAAATATCAAAACTATTGAGTGCTTTTATATTACTGACATACCAGTCACTGAATAAAAGACGGGAAAAGATGATATAGCATAATACAAATGACATTACTGCCTCTAAACAGCAATCTGCGTTTTAAAATAGTAAAAATAATCTAAAATGTTTCAATCTATATATAGGAAAGAAATCAAAGCATTATGTGTTGCATATTACTTCTCTTTTTTTTTTTTGTTACTAAAGATAGTATAATACTGTAATCTGTAATTCTTCCAGACTTGCAAGAATCAGTTAGACAATTTGAACTGTGCACCATCTCTTACAAGAAGTACAAGGAATATTGAGATGGGTCACATAAATAAATAAAAAATGGCTTGTGGAATGATCCTCCACAACTAACAAATTGGTTTTGACTATAGAAAGAAAAGCCTCTATCTCTTAGTGATTTATCTGAGCAGTTGGTTTTTTTTTTTTATTGAATGCTTGCTGTCTTGCTGAAGTACCATCTATAATGCAATATCTTCTACGAAACAATACATTTGACAGAATATATATTTGTAATATAGTCTTCACTAATATAAATATCTTATGTAGGACAAAAGTGTTCCTTCCCTATTTGTAACTCCTTACCCAATTCATTATCCTACTGAAGTCTAATGAAATCCAGTAACATCTGTTGGGCAAAAATTTTGTGTAACTACTTCAGCATGGCCACAAAAACTGTAGACAGATTGGAATCTGACTTGGAACAATAATAATTTGTCTTATTGGAACATTCTTTGTCCAAAAAATTTCTAAGTCCTTCTACAAAGAGCTGCAACCAACTACAGTGAGCAATATGTTACTTGTAGAATTACTTGCATAGAAAAGTTCTGCTCAAACATTGTCAGTAGCTCCAAGGAGAGCAGTAAAATTATCTACTTCTGCATATACTTCTGTGTATGCAATTATCTGTTTAATTTATTATTACTATTATTATTATTTTATTAAATGAGAATTAAGAGATTTTACTTTTAAGTGGAGTGTTTCCTCATGTCATTTATTAAATTTTTTTTTTAAATTTAAAAATTGTGGTCTTCAATCAGACCTAGATAGCTACCTAAATAAGTGTTTTTGAATGATCAATCAAAACAAAAATTAAATTAACAGCAACATTCCACTATTCCACTGAGTAAGCAAACAACCTTTCCCTCACAATCTGTTTTTAAAAAAACATGATCCACATGAATTAAAAGGGGCAGATTTCACAACCCTTGACCACGTTTTTGTTGTTTTGCTCATACATCATCACAGCCAAACCCCCTCTTTTTTAAGCAGTATCTTTGAACAGTCAATTATCAGAATTTTAGTGATTGACACTTACAGCAACGTCACGTTGAGTATGTGCTGGAACCACAGCAGCAACCTAGAACTGAAATACTCTGACAAAGACATGTCTGTCTCAGAAGTTACATGGTTAAAAATTATTAGCAGCCACGAAAAGTAAGATAAAATTTTGGGAACATAAAAAAAAGGCAACACAAGTGCATTCTGCTATAATTAGTTTTCTTTACATATGATGTAACCATTAATAGCTTGAATGCACAATAGATACTGGTCTAGACAAGGGTGTAAGAGAAACTTCCATCTGCATCTGCAACAGCCACATTCATTTTTAAGAATGGCACTTTTAAGAGACACCTTTTTAAGTGTCAACTTTTAAAAAAATACATTAAAAATTCAATTCTACATAGAAAACTCAAAGCCATACAATGTACCACAAAATTTCCTTATCCTGTTCAATAGATTTCTTGTGACAGGGCAGTTAACAAGTGAGATCATTACTAGTGGGAGTTTAACGTGCAATATATTGCCTATTAGTATAAACTTAAAATGTGAAGTTGTAAATAATAATTTCAAATTTTATAGTATAAAACAAGGCAGTACAATAAGATAAGATAATTTTATATTATTATGTTATTTATTATTATAAGCATTGTTTACCATTATAGTCCTTTGCACCTTTGTTTCAAGTCCCGAATAGCTTTTAAAGCATATCTACTTGCACAAGGACAGGCAAATCCGACTTGCTCTGGTTTTTGTACATAATGCTCTATAGATGCAAGTGTGGTGTATTTTTGACCTTATAAACTCTGCAAAGTGGGAAGCTATCCAGCTTCCAATATAATACCTCACTGGTATAGTTGTGTTGTCTTGGCTAGAATTGTCTTATATCTATCACTCTCTGAGTATAATCCAGAAGAACTCAGACCTATATGAATCCTACTGGCAACGCTTCTGGTGGCTCTTCATGGCTATCAAGGCACTGTGTTCCATTTCAATATGGTTTATAATTTTTTATCTCTTGGTCTTTGCAAAAATCTCCTTCTTTGATAATTTTGTAGACATTCCAGAATATCACCACACAAAATCTGGATGTCATCTGTAGCCCACATTCCATCCACATATCATCATCATCTCTGTTTTTGACAGTGCAACATACTTTTAAAATTCTCAAGTGCTTTTTTATTGCAATTGTGCTCCTCGATGTACTTTTAATACCATAAGTATTATATAGCTATTTCTCGGTTCTCTACTTCATGCAGCATTTTGTTTAGTTTTTCTTTTTCTTTTTCTTTTTCTTTTTCTTTTTCTTTTTCTTTTTCTTTTTCTTTTTCTTTGTCTTTTTCTTTGTCTTTTTCTTTTTCTTTTTCTTTTCCTTTTTTTCCTTTTTTTCTTTTTCTTTTCCTTTTTTTCTTTTCCTTTTCCTGTTCCTTTTCTTCTTCTTCTTTTTCTTTTTTTCCTTTCTTTCTAGGGGAATGTACTTCTTTCTTGATTTGTTTTTATCATTACTACTCCTGTAAAACACTTGCTCCAAGATTCATTCTTCAGCTCACAAACATACTTCCTCTGTCAAGCCTACATTGATTACTCATGGTTATTTTATACCCACCTATTCTTGTGCCAACACTGTCTGTTAGCTAAATAACTCTTTTTCTTCCCCTAGGTTTACCACTGATTTATTTACAACCAACAATTATATTCCCTCTCGTCTTTTTTTTTTCCCCAGACAAAAGAAGCTATATCCACTTTGTGCTTGTGATGGGTTTAGGAGTT
>WBNM01022791.1:84459-119931 GCA_013399055.1 Ramphastos sulfuratus | reverse complement strand
TTTTTTTTTTTAGGGTTTCTTTTTTGTTGTTGTTTGTTTGGGGTAGGGGTTGTTGTGGTTGGTTGATTTTTTTGTCTGTTTATTTTATGATTTTACTATTTCTCCCCCTGTCCCCCCATCCTCCTGTCGTCCTGTCTCCCCCACCAGTCTAGACATTTGACCTCAGACAGGAGGAAAACTGAGGAAAACTGAAGGTGTCTTAATTTTGTTATGGACGCTTCTGCTTAGATAGGGTGTAGCAACAAGAGCAGCTCAGCAGCAGTGCTTTTATATCAGTGTTCATTGCACCCCAGCACAGCATCTTCCCCTGAACCCACTTCTTAGCTGTCAGCAGGCCCAAAAATGCCTTCTAGGCAGAAACACAGGCTCTCCCAGGATTCTCAATAGGTCTTAGCAACTAAGCTGAAAGCCTGAGACTTGACCACATTTGGAATAAACTTGCCTAAAAACATCAATGCTAATTAGTTCATGTTATGAATGGATTAAGTGAGACACCAGCTGCAACGGGGCATTTTGATTTGGGTTGCAGCTCAGTAATTAGATGCACATAAGCTGACTGGTGAGCTGTCCATCAGCAAGAAAGTAGTTTCCTTGGCAGTGTTAGGAAGACGAGGTTTTTTGTGTCCCATCATCTGTTGTGAAACTTTGGGTGATGTTCCAGTGATCAAACGCAATTTTTATTGTGAACCGAAATCCTCCCCTAAGCTATGTTACTTGATGGCTACAGAACTTTGCTGCTTGGGCAGCAGAACAACACTATTTTATTTATAGTGCAAAATGCTCCTTGTGTGGTGGCTGCTACTGTTAACACTATCGTTCTCTTTGATCTGTGCCAGCCTTCTCCTCTTTTCTTATCTACAGCTAATGCTTGTAATGGAGTTTGTGGGAAAAATGAGTTTCATGCTGTCATGTGATTACCTAGAAAAAACATTGATGATAGAAAATCATACAATATTGAAATTATAAAAGAGTGAATGTGTGTGACTCTGGTGGTATGGGCATCTGTGATGTTTGCACCTGCAGCTGGACTAGTTGTGCCATTTCTAGCCAATAGAGAAACAGATATCTCCAGTGAGATCCACTTGCATCAAGTGTCATCTGTGGTAAGAGGAAAGGAATCACCATAGTGAGTCATTGGTGATTTGTTTGATGTTGTCTGGTTTTTAGATCTGTATTTTCAATGGATGAGTCAAGAGGTAAATTCTGCTTTTCCTCTCAAATCTCAAGCTTTCATGAGAATAAAATATCCAGCCAGCAACTTTGTTTAATGTGAGGAAAGGCAGAAAGTAAAACAGCAGCTTGAGTGCTTCTGACATAGAGCCTTTATCAGCTCCATAAATAAAGAGCATACGCATGTAATGGCTGACTGCTTCTCAGATTGCTATACCAATGTTTTAAAAGCCTGCTGACGGAGCATCTGCTTATTTCATTACTCCTCCAATGTCTTTGCAGGTAAGTCATGCATTATACAGTAGCATCTCTAGCAATGCATGACCAGAGAGGATAGTCTGTAAAAAATCTGTAAGGTCCATCGCTTTTCTTTACCTCCCAGGAGGAAGAAATGTAAGGAATTATGTATTCAGTTAATAGGCAGAATTTGAGAAAGAAAAATCTATTTTTAGTGAAGCAAGATTTACCTTTTTTTTTTTTTTTTTTTATTAAATAAAGGAGAAAGACTTTGCCTCATCACTATGTGAGCTAGCTGCATGCACAGCAGAGCAAAGATCTTTTTCACTAAATTGATGTTCAGAAAACATACTGAGGGGCTCAATATTAGTCAGGTGAAAAAGTCATCCTTTACTAAAATACAGATATGGGATGAATTACAAGAGCTTATGGTGAGACTTACATTGCAAGCGCATTCCATGAAGCCCAGGTACAAAAATAAGCCTGGCCCTGACCGCAAACTAATCTGTCCTCCTTTGTCACCAGTAGTGCAACAAACAATGTTCACAGCAACCCCACTGAACTCAAGTTTACCTTTAGGAGCAGAATTTGGTCTACAGTTTGTAAAATATGAATCATAGGAGAAGAAAAGCAAACTATCTCCCCAGATAAGTTCCTCATCATGCACATTCACATTAACCTAATTCTGTGTCCTGCTGCCATGCATCAGAAATGTTTCCTGTGTTTGTTAACTAAATTGGTGGATCTCAATGCTTTGGGTTTTTAAGCAGTGTGTGCGCTCAGTAAAAGCTGGTTTTCTTGGACACAAACTCTTTGCCACCTGCATGGCATTGACTTGGTTTGACATCCATAATTCACCATTCTCAAACACCTAGACATGTAGACCAGATGATGACCACTGTCTTTCCTTCCAATTCTCCTCCCTTCTCTGGCCATGTGCTTTTGTGCTGTAGCAACATAGGCTTGTTGCGTTTCTTTGGCTGCCTACTGAGCTTTACCATAAAAAGAAGACCCAATCCACAAGCTGATTTCGTCACTGAAAAAAGAGGCTTGAACAGAGGTTCCACACCACTGTGTAACACCGTGGTGATCAGTATTACATATTGAACAATCTACATGTCAATTCATACTAATTATAGGTCTTTTATGGTCATAGACAGTAAAAAGCTCTTAGCTATTTAGCTGCTTATATAAAAAGAGCTTCTGGGTCTCTGTCCAGCTGTTCATAACCTCAGCCATTTGATAGATACACTTTTTTTTTTTCTTTTTTTTTTTTTTTTAAATTCAGCAGATGTAATGGGGATGAACATGATAAAGAAAGCCATGGAAGTGGCTTTCAGTGCTGGAGTACACAAGGAGGTAGGCAGCAAAAACATTTTAGCTTTATAGGCTTTTCTAATTAGCATTTGTAGCTGAGGAAATACCATAAGACATTTTCCGCAAGTATTCATTACCTGTTGGGCTTTTATAAGCTTTGCTAAACTTCGTACACTTTCTCTCACCATCTTGTCTTGTTTGCTCTTGACAAATATTCTACCAAACATGTTTGCGAGAGGGAATGTTTGTGAAGGTTGCGAATACTGGATAATATTCCTGAATAGTGCCTTTAATATTCCTGCTGGAAATATGCTTCTAGGGATTGTAACGTCCCTCTGTTTAGGAGACAAACGTAGCCGTGTAGTTAGACATTTAACAGCTCATGGAATGGGAAGAGATCAAAGAACTTTTAGACAAGAATTTCAAATACGTATTTTTAGGCAAACAGCAATCTGCTAATACTTCACAAATCAACACACTGAATATGTCAAATGCCTGTGTCTTCTGTAGTGCCCCATTTCTGAGATTTAAAATTGCCAACAAATTCTGGAAGCAAACCCAAACATTTTATTTGCTATTCTCCTCAATTTCAATCTATGGAAGAAAAGGGGTGTTAAAAGTAATGATAATAAAACATCTGATCTGTTTAGAATACCTTCCATCACATTGTTTTTTGTTGACCAATATCTAAATAAGAGACTCTTACTTTTGACTCCCTGTTTAGAGGAATGATTTCTAAGGCTTCTCTTTTTGTGACATCAGTTAATTGGTTGATGTTTGTATTAAGCTTTCCTAAGTACACTATTAAATGGTCAAAACTTCAACAACATATAGGTTGACTGGCTCAGTGACAAACTGAAAAAAGAGGGAGGTGTGTATTTTCACATAGAAGAATCATCATGGAAGTTGTCCTATTGCAATGCATTTGGAGAAGGAATACATGGAAAATGCTTTAAACAGGCACCAGACATTAGCTGCTCTTACATAAACAAGCCTGTGCTTTTGAAAACAAATACTCATCTCATCAATGAGATGAGTCCAAAGGCTTGCTTTGTATCTAAGCATTCCTAGTAGTGTTGGAAGCCAAACCTCTATCATGATTTCTGTAAGGACCCTAAGGTCATCTTATCATGGCTTGCAAGCAGTCCTGAATACTTCACATTTTCCCCACATATGAAAAGATACAGGCTATTAAAGATGCATAGAAAGGGAAAGTAATCCTCCTGGACCTTTGTATTGTTTTGTTCAGGACTGGTGCTATTATTAATACAATTGAGGACAACTGCAATGTCAGAGGATCATATTTGTGAGTGACTGTTTCAGATGAGGATGAATGGCATATTCATGGTGTTTCTGTCCAGCAGTAAGTGGGACTTAAGTTCTCCCTATGAGTAGAAGTGGAACCCTATGTATTTTCAGCTTGCCATACATCTGGGCACAGTGGCAGTTGTGAGACATAATTATAAGCTTCTGAAGTTGCCAGACACATCACTGCATCCATTGAAAGCTTTGCATTATTGAGCTGAAGGTGAGGTTCAGGGTCTAGAGTAGTTTCCCAGCTCCGCTGCTGGCTCAGACTCTCAGCAAATCTGCACCTCTTTTCCGAGCTGTGCAAATGAGATAGTAGTATCTGTCTCACAGGGGGTGTTAAGAAGCTTAAATCATTAGTGTTTACAAAGTGTTTCTAGATTCTCAGATGGAAGGCTCTATAAACAGACAAAGTATTACTAATTGCCAGCTTATACTTAATTGTGAAGTGAAAATAACGATGACTGGAGGAAAAAGGAGATGAATTTTCTGATGAGCTGCATCAGTCTAGTGGCTTTAAGTTAAACAGTTCAGCACATTACTATCATCTTAAAAATCTCCAGTCTTTTCTATTGGTGTAATATTTGACCTTCAGTTTTCTTTGGGGAAAGTCAAGCCACATCAGAGTCTGCAAAACTGGGCCTCCTATACTAAAGAATAATTCATAGGCTTTATTTAGATAATCTTTTATGAATTTATACCACAGTCTTTCCTGAACCTATACCATAAGGTTATGTTGCCTTAAATGGAATGAATCCTTGTTTATAGAATATTACTTCAGTGATGCTGTTTGGGATTTACACCAGAACATATTAGAAAAATAGTTTTTAATATCTTTACAGGCAAGGAACATGCCATGATCCTAATGTTCAGAGCATTTCAAAGTGCATGGATGGAGGTTTTTGTTTGTATGGTTTGGTTTTGTACTTTTTATCCTCTTCATTCAGCTTTGGAAGAGGAAAAACAGGCTGATTTATTCAATCCTTTCCACTTTATAAATTTTCTGCAATACCACAATGATGTTGTGCTTGAGTTCCAGTTAACTTTTTGTTGGCATTTTGGAAGGTATCAGGAATCAGAATCTAAGTTGAATAACATGTTGTGTGTATCTGCAAGTTGCATTATCTACATGTTAGGGGTTTGTTTGGTATTTTTCCCTGCAAGTTTACTTCTTTAGGACCAAGCGCTGTAATAGATTTCTTGATAAATTAATCATAGAAATGGAAAGAAAATTAAGTAGGGCTCTTTCAGTCTTTATAATACACCGTATTTTATCTTTTCCCTCAAACCACACTGTTAAAGAAGTGGTGGATAGCGATTTCCCACTTGGCCTCCAAAGGGTGAAATCCTCATCTGGTATAAATTGGCGTAGCTCTATTCAAATCAGACTGACTACATTAATTCACTCCAGCTGAGGCTCCAGCTCTTAAATGCCAGCGAGGAGAGGGAGTTTTGCACAGGATGAATTTCTGGGCTGAGTGGAAAGCTTTGCTGTGTAACTTAGTTATGTGTCTAGGCTCAGGGCTGTGGGAAACTGTCTATTTGACATCTGCAGCATACGCAGCAAATGCTTTGGCAGTTCAAGTTAATGCCTTTTGAATTCACAGGTTGTTTACTTTCAGCTTGAATGTGGATTTGCTTTCAGCCTCAGTGGGAAATCTAGCATAAGAAGTAATAGGACCAGCCATCTGTCAAAAGGGTATGAGAATTCGTGATTTTGAACTAATAATGGAGATCAGGGACAAATTCACCCCCTGTGTTGTCTCTGGCAAATTACTGGCATGCTCCTTGGATTTCCAACCCAGGACCCAATCCCTCTGATGCAGTGTAAGCAAGTGTAGACTTAGGAGCTGAGACCTGTAAAATGAATATGGTCATCATCTTTTTCCAATGGTCACATCTGCAAACAAGTGTTGTTCCAGCCCTTTCTTCCTCCACTCTCATTTACAACCCATTTTGGCTTATGAACCATGCACCTGTGAAGCAGTCTGCTCCATCATCACTGAAGCCTGTGATCTCTGGGGAGTGGTAAACAGTGCAAGTGAATGGGAACCCTCATCTCTCAACAGCATTTCCTGTGAGTAGATAGCAATCCATGTGTTAGTCATAGGCAAGAGAATGATGTAATAAATAGATTGATTTGGTCACTTTTTCAGAAAAGCTCAGGGCCAGATTTCTGAACTGTTCAGCACTCCTGAGAGGGTCCAGATTTTTTGCTTACTTTCTTTCAAGCCAAAAGTTAAACCCGTCATTTTCTCTCACCGTGTAAACTAAGAGGCTCCACAAGAGCCAAGTTTTGACAGAAATGATCAGCATCCTGCAGCATTTAGCAGGACACAATGAGCAGATTTTTGCAAAGAGCACAGCATGTTACGGCTAATGAAGGTGCTCCCAATTTACGCATGTGGACATGAATGGGAACATGAGCCTCCTGTACTTGTCTTGGTCACTCACAAGAAGTGCCATCAGCTTCAGTGAGAAAATACATAGATTGTGCACATTGTGCCATCTAGAAGAATGTGCCTTTGTTTTGGAAACCTGTGTTGTATAAACTCTTGGTTGTTAGATCTTTCCCCCTAACTTTGTCCATTGTTTCTGTTAACTTGAGTTATCCTGATTTGTCCCATCTAAAGACCTGAGTGTCCAAACCACTTGGATGAGCTGAAGATCGTGGCCATTAATAAATAACAGAAAAGGCAGGAAGAAAGACTAGAAGAAATAATTTAGGAAGAACATCATCTGGTCTTTTAATAGCAAAAAAATCATTCTTTACTACATGTAGAGAGAATGTACATGCTTCTAACCTTTCTGAGGTGATTAGTCCAGGGATACAAGGTATCTGGAGACAAAAGCACGCTGGCCTGATTCTGATCTGCCCTACACAACTGAAGAACTTTACTTGAGATGTCCTGGTGTAAATTCAGTCAGAGATCAAAAACAGCCTTGCAACAGCCCTGTTTGTCCAGGGGACTTAAGCAAAACATACTGCTTTCATCCCAACGGCACCATCCCCGGGCTATTTTACTTCAATTACACTCTTATTTAAGTAAACTGGAGGGCACTGTATCATGTTCAGACTGTTTTCTTTCTTCCTTCTCTGTCAAATTAGGGCTACTGAAGATGTGATGAAATTTAAAGACTGGGTGGGGAAACAAGACTCTCTTCAAAGTCTTAATTTTATTTATTGATTCAGTACTATTTACTGATTACTAGCCACCCAAGGCTAACAGGCTCATTTGAACTGGGAATGCTGCAATCTAGCATGTTATCTATGGGAAGAATAACCATCTTACAGATAAGTGGCCTGCTTAAGGTGGAAGGAATCAAGGCTTGTAGTCTTCTCTTAAAGAGACTAGTTTGGTTTTCTGCCAATTTTCAGGGAGTCTTCTTTTCCTTTAAAGTTTTCCATAGAATCACAGCACCATTTTTCCTTATTTCCCTCATATGTGTGCAGTCATGAAAACCAGGATGGCTTGGAACCAGAAGCAAAAGACTCAAAACACTGCATAAAGGAAGAAAAAAAAAAAAAAGAAAAAAAAAAAAAGAAAAAAAAGGAAAGGAAAAAAAAGGCTGTTTTCATGGTATTCTTGGCATGGCCTCCTGCTCTGAGAGGCACTGGAAATCATGTAAGAGGGGTCTGTTCTTAAGACATTTCCAGCTCTACTCTGCAGACAGAGGGCTTTAGATAAACATCTGCATGTGGGGATCTTTATCCAAAACAAACCACACAACCTTTTGTAGTTCACCCATCACTAATAGTGATTTCCCTCCTACATCTCTCCCCATACACTTATGCTTGCATGCACGTTCTTCAAGGCATCCTGAAAGCTTTACTTTGCCTATAACATTTGAATTGTTCTTCAACAAGATTTTCTTCTCAGTGAAGAAAGAGAACACGATGAAGTTCCCCATGCTGCCCAAAGGATTTCCTTTCCTCAGCCTTACCACACACGTTGGGATTGCTTTCCACCCCCTTTGCCACATGTCTGTGCTTTGCATGATTGGTTTGTTTTTTTGTTTGGTTTTTTTTTTTCTTTTCTTTTTTTCCCCAGCCTAGAAAGAAACAACATTCCCCCCTCCTCCTTGGCAGCATGGGTGACAGAGACAGAGAAATCAACACAGTGTCAGCAAGAGTTTAGCCCCACAGCTGGGACCTGAACTTTCAGCAGTGGAGCACAGTGCTGGGTCACTGCACTAGAGCAAGCCAGACTGATACAAAGTGCTTGCTCACCCTGGGAAGAGAAGCATCAGAAACCACTTGATAAAAATCTTTAAGCACTATCTCTTATGAGCTTACAGCAGCAAAAGCTGAGTTTTTCCTGGGAAAGATCACCATGTAGTGTATATTTGCTGTCATAACCCCCAAAATGACACAATATTTGGATGTCTGCTGCACTGGGGAGACAGAGCATGGAGGCAGTGTAGATTTTTAGAGCTGTTGAAACTGGAGATGGAGCCGTGTGGACTCAACGTGCTGTGTACTGTGTGAAATTTTCAGCTCTGAAGATCTGAACAATGTCTGCCAAGAGTTAATATGCTTAGAAAGAGGATGCTAAAATATTCTTTCCCACTCCAGTTTTCAACCAAGAACTTGTTAGTCTGTAATATCTTTTATTTATAGTGCCTTCATCTCAAAGGATCTGAAAGTGCCTCTATCTGGGAGTCACTTCAACAGTACTTCCAGGCAGAGATACTTCCCTGCAGGAAAGCACATCAGCTGCTCCACACATAGCAGCTGGCCGTGGCAAAAGGACCAGCTCCTCCATGTGGCTTCTGCCAGCTACAAGGTGTCATCCAGCCCCTCTGCTTTTCTCCTGTATTACATGTCAGGCCAGGGAAAGTGAAAATCGAACCAACCAACGGGTTTATGATTCCAGCCTGAGATTTCTGCTTCATCCACAGCCAGGCAAGACTTTGCCAAGATACATATTAGACAGCTGCTCGGAACACTGCTGTTTTGTCTGTACCACCTTGAGCATGCTTGTCTGTCTGTTTCCTTGTCTGTCTGTGTGACCCCACTTTGAATATGGTTGCTCCGCTTTTTCCTGAGGTGGCCAGAGCATGTTTGGTAAGAAACAGTCTTTTACAGGCACTTTTGCTGGGCCTCTTGAGGGACTTATTGCCACAGTGAGTAGAGGCACTGTGTCTGAGACACAGTGAGTGTCCATCTGTTTCACCACTTTCTCACTTAAGTGTCTTCCAAGGAGTCCTGATATGTTTCACTGGAGTCCCATAAGGTTTGTAAAAAGCTCTCTGGACTCAAAGTGGCTGCTTATGGGTCTGTACCCTGGTCTGATTCTCCAGCATGGCTTGCAGCTTAATGTACTAATCTGATTATGCTAAAATCCTTGTTTCATCTTCTCTCTTTCGTCCATGTCCCCGCCAGGCCATCCCCAGCATCAGCATTATGTTTATTTCTTTTTTCCAAATCCCTTTCCTGTAGGCACCAGGTGAGATGTACTTTACTTTATTTCCATCATGCATATGTCAGTGTTTCAAACTCTAGTTTAATTGGAGCCAGATTGCTGGATGAAAATTGGTGCTTTTGGATCCTTTCCATGAAGAACATGCATTTTGACTCAACCTTTCTCTACCTCTCAACCAAACTTACCTCCTCCCTCCTTCGTGGAGGGGGCTGAGGCTTGTACACCCTGGCATGCTTAAGGATCATGTTTACGGCTTTTAGGGCACCTCTCACTCTCTCCTCCTTCCTCACAGAAGAACATACATATGCAGTGTGTACACATCAGAGTGTTTCCCCCCCCTTCTTAATCCATTAAGCATTGCATTACATTTTACTACTTTTGGTGCTGCTTCTGTATGTGCTGCTTTGAATTTGTGGGTGGGAGTAGGAGGGAGTCCCTGTATGGACAAGCTGAGAGAGAAAAAGAGAGAGGGAAAAAAATAAAACCAAACAACAAAAACAAGAAGAAAGAAAATAAGGGATTAAGTATTTGGGAGGAGAGTGTTTAAGAGGAGAGAAAAACAAATCAAATCTAGTGCCAGGCTGGAGCTCAGCAGCTGGTTGCCAGCACAGCAGGCTGAGAGGTTGTTGGTTGAAGTGCTTAGTGCCATGTTTGGGTTGCTTAAAAAAAATTCACCTTCCCTCTCTCGTTTATTCTGCATGCTTTTCTCCCAGCTCTACAAGAAGGAGGAATTAGTCTGCCAAAGACAAGGTTGTAGAATATATTTACAGCAATGCCAAGGGATGCAAATGGGGTATATCCTGCCCAGTGATACATATGTGTGCACATGTATGTGCACCTGTGAGCACTGCAGATCACCTGTGCTCGGGCAGCTGTGAGCTAGATTGGACCTGCCATGCATGCTGTAGGTGCAGTGGCTTTCCACTCAAAGGAGATGCCAATGCATTGGCAACCGTGGCGTGATTTTATTTGTGATGTAAGGAGGTGGGAGGGATGGGTATGGAGGAGGAAGGGGGGCGTGGAAGGTTGTAGTGCTTGGCTTAAAAAATTTAGAGTACAAAGGAGACAGCAATGAAAAGGGGTGGCAAGAGGAGGGGGGAAGGAGGCTGTGAACTGGCTGGTGTGGAGGTGGGAAGAGATTTATGTTTGCCGAGTGGGTTCGGTTGGGAGTGGGCTGGGCGGGTGTGGGGTGCCGCAGGCAGGGCTGAGGGTGCTGCAAGGAGGCTGATGGCCCCGGTGGCAAGGCGACGGAGCTTTTATTTTCTTCCTTTCTTTCCTCCTCCCTCCGCTGGGTGCTGGGAGGAGAAGGCAAGACAAAAAGCTGAACCGGTGCCAAGAAGGAGTTGCAGCGACTCGCAATCGGCACTCTGCGCCGCACTAATATTTTGAAGCTGGGCTGCGCTGGAGAGCAGGGGAACGTGCCGGGAATGAGAATGGCTGTGGCCACGGGGCCGCCAGCCAGGCTCAGGGACGTTCTCTCTTTTCTCAGCTTCTGCTTTGCCTTTTAAACGTGACCGTTTTCTCCCACATCTCTCCCACATCCACCTCTAAAAGGCAAAGAGGGGTTCTGGGAAAGAGAGAGGACCCTCACTGGGAACGTGTGGTATAGAGAGAGCAGAAGGGGGACAGCAGTTTGCACCCCCAGGCTAGTGCAGTGTGACAGGCGCCTAGCATGAATGCTCTCTGCCTGCAGCCGGTTTTTAGCCCATACGTGGCTGTTACAACTCTCGCTGGAAGAGATTATAAGCAGAGGAGGGTTGAATGTGTTCGTCCCCTCCTGCCATCTTCGTGCTGGGGAAGTTATTTTCGGGTTTGGTTTTTTTTTTTATTTGTTTGTTTGTTTGTTTGTTTTGTTGGGGGGTTTTGTGGTTTTGTTTTTTGTTTGTTTTTGTTTTGTTTTTGTTTTTGTTTTTCCTAGGGAGAAAGACAAGTCTTGATTCCCAGGGAGTTTTCTGACTGTTTTCTAGTTGCCACTCTTTCCCGTCCTCCTCACTGTCCCACTCCTCCTCGTCCTTTCCCCATACCCATAAGGCTGCTCTCGTGGCTTTGTATCTTGATGCAAGGTTACTTGTAGGACACGCGAAGCTCTGCAAGGTGCAGCGTTGCCTGCGTCGGTGTTCCCCCCAGGTTCTCGTTTTCTGGGGGATGTGGCAACTTCCAGGCAGCTCAGCTCAAGCTGAGCTGTGCTCCTGGTTACTGTGCAGTTGGTGCCTCGGTTTGAAAAGCCCCTTCCTGCTAAGCTGCCTGAAAGCAAGCAAGCAAAAATCGTACGGAGCTGAAAGTTCTACAGCAGTTAATAAAGTTCTATCACAAGAGACAGATTGGAGTTTTGCTGTAATTTGATTTTCCCACCACCTCACACATGCTTCTTTATCATTCTGGTATTTGCATATGAGGTTTTGTTTTGGTTTTACCGTATCTGGACCACAGAGAAAGAGAAAAAGCTCTTCATATGGGCTTGAAAATAGGTCTAGATCCCAGTCGAAGAGCAGTTTTAGCACTCGTGTATCTGGTAGGCCAAGTTCAAGGAGACCTTTCGAAACACAGGCAGGGGCTCATTAATTTGTTGCATCTCAGAAGCTTGTGGATTGCTGCATTGTTGGTTTGGCCCAGCTTGTAGTCCAAGGCTTGGGATGATCCCTGTGACCATCCCATGTGAAAACCATCCCCTAGTAAATATCCAAAACACTTAAAATGTCACCTTTGGTTTTCACATAGACCTGGATTTGGAGCACCTTATTTCGCCCAAACAAGATGATAAATAGTGGGGAATTCAGGGAGCCTTAATGGTGTTACACCATCTGCTCTGCTCTTTGATGGTTATTCCTCTGCAGAGTATTGAAAGCTTAGTCCTGAATTAATGGTGCTAGGAGATAAACTTATTTCTGAGGTGATGCTCGCAGGTTTTGTATGGGGTAGGATGTCTTCAACAACTGATCCCTTGCTTTTCTTCAGCTTTCATCTGTGTCTTGAACCATGTAGTAGCTGTATGGACTTGTGCAGAAGAGCTGCTGTCATCTTTTCTTGCTCTCTCTTGTTTTCTTTTCTTTTGTTGCGGGTGAGGAGTATGTAGTGCTTGGGCCAAGAAAACTTGGGGAAAGTAAAGAAACCATGGCAAATATCAACAAGAAAGCTGATAAAGTAACTTGGAGTAATCAGTGCATTATTCTGACTTCCACTTGATCCTACCTATTCTTCATGAATAAAGTACACACATAGGAATATGTTTGTATGCACACATGCGCTTGCTGTTTGCTTTTCAGTTCCTCTTTGGACATAACGAGATGAGTTGTTTATTTAAGCTGCCGTCCTCACCAAGGACACATACCATGCAGACCTTGCCTTGCTTCCCAGAAGTCCTTGCTGATACTTTCAGCTGCAGCTGCACCATTTTGAGCATAACCTCCTCTTTTTATCCTGACATCACTGACCATGGGATTCCAACTTACAAGAGCAGATGCCAAGAGAGAGGATTAAAGCCCACATCAAAGTGAGCAAAGAAGACTCCTAACCCACCATACACATGCACAGAGTATGGCTCACACTTTAAGATGTGAAGCTGTCTTGGTTTTGCTACTGATTGTGTTTGCTTCAGATACCAAATAACAATTCCCAATAAATTTACGGAGTCGATCCCAAAGATGCAGACAAACATAAATGTAGATCAGCAGCATCCACCTACCCAAAGTAGCCACGTGGTGTTTGTTATTCAGGAACATAAACTGAAGACATCAAATTAAGATCTGCTCCTAAATCTTGATGTTTCTGAATGCACATGTCTTTCATTTCTTTGATACCTTGAAAATACTCTGGAGAAAGGGATGTTATGTAATTGATCCTGTCCTTCTTGGGACAAAGGTGTTACTCTTGTACTTTCCAAGTGGCCCAAGTAAGCCATCTAGGCAGCTTGATCATACTTCTCAGACATTACAAAGCATTGATAAGGTAGCTGAGTGTCTTTATTTACTCTCTACTGAAGCAGTGCCTTTGGATGTATTTCTCTGAAACATGATGTAATGTAATTTTTTTTTTCTTCTTCCTTCTTCTTTTGCCAGTAATCACATTTTTGTAATCTAAATGTTCAAGTGCTCTGCAGTCGTGGTCCAGTAGCTGAGTTAATCTGAGACCCCTGGAGTGACAGATGGCTGATTTGTTCCTGATTCTAGTTACAGAGAATCATACCACCTATTATCTTTGCACAGGCTGCCACTTAAAGGGATGCCTTGGGCAGTATCAGTGAAAAGAAGAGCAAAGAAAATACTCTCTGATCTGCATCACCATAGATGAAATTATAAAATGTTTCACCTTTGTGTGAAGGCCTGGAGAGGTGGACAAAGAGGGGAGAGGAGATGGAAGGGGAAGAAGAAAAGAGAAAGATCTCATCTTCATACCAGAAGTGCAGAAGAGTAGTGCAAAGAGGGTTTGTTACAGTCATGATGTTGAATCACGAACATTTAGCCTGTTCTTAAAATGTTTTTGCAATGTGGTAGTCTTTGGTTTCAGCCCTCTGCTTTAACTCTTAAACAAAGCATGTGGGTCGGCATCTTGTGACACCTTCCTGCTCTTCCTAAGCTCTTCTGATGTGGGTTATTGTAGGAATCCATGACTCCAATCCCTGTCATCACAATTCATTGCATGCCCCATAACTGCCTGGGAAGGCTGTGATGGCTTACCAGGGCTATTTGGGATAAACTTGTGCATCTGTGTTGGTTAAGTACCCTCCAAAGTTGAATGGAGACAATGGTGAATACCAGCAATGGGTGATCAGAATGCCCTGGCTGGCAGGTGGTGGTGGACATGCAGAAAGGTGCAAGGAAATGGAGAAAGGCAGAGCAAAACTTTGAATGCTAATGACCATTTTCTGTACGGTCATTTCCACAATCAAGGTTTTCTCTTTTCTCTTTGCTCTGATGAACTACACAGAGTCAGATGAAGAATTTTGGAAGAGAGTGTGGGTTCCCTGTGCAGAGTCCAGTGATGAAAACTGTGAACAAGGTAAGAAAAAGGATTTTTGAAGGTTTTTGTTTCTTCCTTTTCCCTTCCTTGCACTGTTAGACATGACATTTAGTATGTATGTGGTGCAGAAAGTGATATTCCAAGCTCTAACTGAACGAGTCTAAAAATATGAAGCTAAATAGAACTTCTTTTTAATGTATGCCATTATGATGATTTGGGGTTTAGAACACTTTGCATTATATCCGAATGATCTATGTGTGAATAATTGTTACCAACCTCCTGACACCAGGACCTAATTAGGAAGTAAGAGCCTTTAATAGACCATTTACGTAGTGAGCTTCCACATGTCTCCTTGTGCAATTTATTTGCTTCACTCTGTTGAGATACAATGAGAATAAAACTCCTAGAACTGCCTTTGACTGTAAGGATCTTCTCTTCATCTCTTTTGCATTTATTAGTAAGATAGTATCTATTTCCCTGTGTTCAGAAAGAAAAAGCTGCTGTGCTGCCACTGCTGTTCCAGATTGCCCAAGTTTCTCAGTTTCTGAGTTTTCAATGGAAATAAAATGAGAAATGCCAAAACAACATGCAGCCTAAGAAAAATGTAATGCTGCCAGAGAAAGCAGAAAGGTTAGGGCAGGATAATCTCAAAAGGTATGCTACCTACTATATCTACCTCAAAATCCTGCTGAAAAGCAAATTATGTGCTATTTCAGTCAATGTATAGATGAAATGTGAGCAACTTGATGTATAGGTGCAATTTAAAGAGCTCTGTGTAGATTCTGGTTAGCTTTCTTACTACAAGGGTGTGAATAAAGGGGAAAGGTACTATGCTGCCTGAATTTTGTCTTAGTTTTGAGTATTTATCTCAGTCTGATCTCTGCGATTATCTGTTCATGTTATGTTGCAGAATGTGGTCTCTAAGTATTGCTGCAGAAGATGTCCTTTAGTTCCAAACACCTCTTACACGAACAAATCCATTCTATGCTTCCCACAATCCTGAAGTCAGAGAAAAAGAGTACAAAGGAGTGCCATTTTCTACTGGGATGAACTTTAGCTGGATTTCTCAGTGTTTTGGTTGTTTCCTCTCCCAGATCAGAGGCTTATTTAATTTCCCTGTAAAAGACAATTCCACTTGCAATGATTTTGCTTATGATAATTCACTTGCGTGTTCCCTTCCAGGAACTGTCATTGCCTTCCAGAAGGGAGGTTAGTGCTGGTCCTCTTGCAGTAATAATTATAATCAGACTTGTCAGCTTTCACACAGTTTACGATTATCACTTGCATTTAGGAGGATTTTTCCTGAAACCTATTACCAGTGCTGCTTCTTAGGGAAAAATAGTCATGAATTTTTCTGTTAATCTTTGATGGCTCTCAGCTTTGCATGCATGGAGAGGAACAAAAAGATTGCCAGTTGCAGTTAAAGAAACTCTCTGTTGGTCCTGGTGCAGAGCTGTGCACCTGGACAGCCAGGGAGCACACAGGTAGTCTGGGGAATGCTGAGGGGTTTAATTCGGTCCTAACAACTCCTCAGGTGTGCAGGAGACACAAACCAATGCTTTTTCCAGTGCTAATGCTCACAAAATGTAGCTCTTCAGACCTGCTAGATGAAGANTGATACTGTCTCCTTCCAACCTTACCATTCTATGATTTTGTGATTCTATGAAGACTTCAGGTGTCAAGTAGGTGCCTCAGTAGTACTCTCTCTCTCTCTGCTATTTTGGGCAGCAATGGTTTTGCCCGTATCGAACCATTTGAACACAAGACAGACATAGAGGTGGTTGCAGTCAGAGCTGAAGACAACAGTTGGCATGCAGCGATGGGCACAATGCAGGATTGAAGGATACACCAGCATACTGCAGTACAGTGAAATTGTATTCATCCCAAGATGTTTGAAAGTTGTGCACTGTAGGTGGTGTTCACTGGGAAATGCAATGCCTCATTTAGTAGATTTCCCCCTAGTTTCGCTCTATTTTTTATTGATATGCTACTAAGCTCCTTTTCTTTGGTTTTTGCTTTTTGCTAACTTAAAGGGAAAAAAAAAGTAATTTTAATTTGTCTAAATGAGTGATGTATCTTTTAGACTCCCTTATATTATCACTATGTTTTTCATAATACATTCAGAGATTTGGAAGTCCCTTGATTTTGTTAGAATTTAAGGGCGGTCAGCACTTTATAACTTTTATAACAAAGGAAATGGTAGGAGAGTGGGAACTCTTTATTCTTCACACTTACATATTTACAATGTGCAGGCCTTTGTTTTATTTAAATTCAGTGGGAACTAGAGATTTATTTATCAGTTGTCACTCCCTAGAGGAAGATAAATGCCATCTAGCAAAGACTTCATGTATTATACAAACTGATTTGAAGGCTTTGCTGTTGCATTCCTCTGCCTGCTGCATTGAGCAAAAATGCCTTTGGCTGAACAGCAACAGAGTGATACTTAGCAGTAGTGTCTTATGACCTTTTGATCAGCTGAGATCTCAAGCCATATTAGTGGACAGATTATGATGTGATGGAAAGAGGGCCAGGAATAGCCTTTTCATCATTAGATCCTTCCTGTGAATATCCTTCTTTGATATATTCAATCGGTTAATTGCTAAGCCCAGGACAATCATTCGAAAACAGAGAAATAAAATACTGGTACAGGCAATTCAGATGTGCTCAGGTTTCCTAGCTACACCTGGATATTACAGCTTACAGTTTCTCCCTAATACTCTACTACCCTCATGTTTCTCTAAAGGCTGTGGGTGCCCTTGCAAAATTTGCCATCACAGATAACCCCATTTTGACAGAAAGGTTTACACAAAATGGACCCTGAGTCCTTGTACCACAGGGGAACTGCACTACCTGATTCAAAGGTACATACACGTTGAATATGGATATCTTGACTTTGAAGGAAAACATTCACATAGGGATATCTCTGTTATTTTGGGGACAATAACAGTAATGTTTAAACTTATTCCAATCTTTTTAGGAAAAAAAAAAAAAAGGTGTTTCTAATAAATGCACAGCCCTGATAGTGTTTCTCTTTTTAAGAAGTCAGAGAGGGGCAAGGGCAACTGTTATATACCTGTACAAGAATACTCCTTAAAGGTTACTGTTCTAGGTTTAAAGTAGCCTCCTTTTTATTGTATCAGCCAATAAAAATCTTCAGCCTTCATAATTTGACATAAAGGAGTTCTCACTCATTGCAAGTATGCACACTGGAAAAGGTTGTGTTGAAGTTTGATCTGACTGCTGTGGGCACTTTTGGAAGGAGGGGAGAATGAACCTGTGTTTATGGAGANCCAGGGAGGTTGTGGCTGCTCCCTCCCTGGAGGTGTTCAAGGCCAGTTTGGATGAGACCTTGAGTGACCTGTTCTAGTGGGAGGTGTCCATGCCTAGGGGGTTGGAACTAGAAGATCCTTGAGGTCCCTTCCAACCTTACCATTCTATGATTCTGTGATTCTATGACCTCTGATTTAAGTGCATTTAGGTCTATCTGAGCATGAGCATATGCCCAGGAAGTGCTTTCTGGTTATGGAGTACATACTGCAGTCCTGATCTGTGTGGTTAGCACAGGGATATCCAAGTTCCACGTGTTTTACTTCCTGTTAAAGCCAAAGGAGCTGCTTATTTTCCCAGTGGGAAGAAGAATAATCATAGAATAACAGAATGTTAGGGGTTGGAAAGGACTCCAGAGGACATCGAGTCCACCTTCCCTGCCAAAGAAGGATCACATAGGGCAGGCTGCAAAGGTGAGTTTTTTAAGTCTTCAGAGAAGGAGACTCCACAACCTTTATGGGCAGCCCATTGCAGTGCTCAGTCACCCTCACTGTAATGAAGTGTCTCCTCCTGTTGAGGTAGAACCTCCTGTGTTCTAGCTGGTTCCCATTGTTCCTTGTCCTATCACTGGGCACCATTGAAAAGAGTCTAGCACTTTTACCTTGACATGCAGCCCTCAGATATTCGTAGACACTGATAAGATCCCTTCTCAGGCTTCTCAAGACTAAACAGCCCCAGTTCTTTCAGTTTTTCTTCATAGGAGAGATCTTCAAGTCCCCCAGTCATCGTTGTGGTTCTCCATTGGACTCTCTCCAGCAGATCCCTGTGTCTCCTGAATTGGGGAGCCCAAAAATGGACACAGTATTCCAGGTGCAGTCTCACTAAAGTGAAGCAGAGGTGAAGAAGACCCTTCCTAGATCTGCTGGACACACTGTTCTTAACGAGCCTCAGTATGCCATTGGCCCTGTAGCATCATTTTATCACATTGCTGTCCCATGGAGAACTTGCTGTCCACTAGGATTCCAAGTCTTTCTCCATGGGGCTGCTTTTCAGCAGGATGACCCCTAGTCTGTACTGGTGCCTGGTGTTATTCATCCCCAGATGCAGAATTCTGCACTTGTTATTGAGCTTCACGAGGTTTACCTTTGCCCAGCTTTCCATCCTCTCCAGATCTTGGGTGACATCACAGCCTTCCAGTGTGTCAGCCACCCTCCACCAGTTTTATGTCATCAGCAGACTTGCTGAGGGTACACTGAATTCCCTCATCCAGGTCATTAATGATGATACTGAGCAAAACTGGACCCAGAAGGACTGGCAGTATATGAATCCCAAACTGCTTTCAGTGTAGCAGAGATGCTGACACACCATGTCTGCAGAAAAACAGCTACCATAACCAAATGCAGAGTCTTTGAAAATGAGAAGGTTATGGAGGTGGAGGAAATGCGCAGCAAGACACTGTCTTCTTTTATCACCCCCAGCCTCTTCACTTAAGTACCTGCTGGCCTTCCCACTCCTGCCTTTTGCACTAGATCATAGGATCATATGACATTAGATTCTGCTGGAATTAAGCAATCCACCATCCTCCTGACATTATAGCTTCCTGAGTCAGGGAGCTGCTGTGAAACATTGAGGCTGTGAGCCGATGTGGTGCTTTTAGCTGCATTTGACAGGGCTGCAGATGTGTCCAGATAGGAGCTGGGAGGAGGCATTTACTGGCTGACGCAGGTTTTCACCATCTTTTCTTTGGGAAGAGAAGGCACTGTGAAGGGTAGATGACAGGCTTGGAAAAATGTCTTTCCCAAAGTACAGCAAACTTGCTGTGATGAGGCACTTCTTTCCAGCCTTCATCTGCAAACCATGTGTCAGTTGCTGCACAGGTGATGCCCTTGGAAGAGTATTACAGGCATCATGAGCGAAACTATCAAAGTGATGGCTTCCTCTGAAGAGTAAGAGCTTCTGATGGCAGTTTTGAAACCTATCCAGTGGTAGGTGCATGGTGAAGAGGATGTAGGTGGAAAAAGTTTCCTCTGCCTCCTTTTGCTACTGTGTCATACCTAGGTCCTTGTTGGATGTAGGAAGGCACGTGGATGTGTGCAACATGATACCAAGATCTTCCCTCTAGGTTTAAGACTGTGCTTATTCTGTTGTGCCTTCTGCCAGATGGTCCCTGCTGTGATATAGCCAATTCTTCTCAAAATATAGAACTTGCATCGTATTAGAGAGAGCCATCAAACCAGACTTCCTTTGCCTTGGGCATCTCAGCACAGAAGTTCTTATGAGGTGTCTTATGGTCTTCCAATTTTCCATGATTAGAGAATATGACAAACACCTGTGATGGGATACATTTTATTTTGGGACGGGTATGCAATTTCACGTTGCAAATGTTGAAGGTGGAGTATCAGGCCTATGACAGTGGTATGTGAATGGGAAAAAGAGGATGGTGATTGTTTATGAAGACAAACTGTCCACGTATAATGTCTTTGTCATGTTAAACATAACATCTGGTTTCTTGCAATTATGCCTAGACTACAGACAGCAATAATCTCCAGTTTCTGACTGAGTAAGAGTGATTTAACGAACCAGCAAAAGGTTATTGTTATAACCAAATTTAAAGGCATATACTTCCACTTTCTTGGCTAGAAAGAGATGGTCTTGGGTAGAAAAAGAAGAAGGATGTATGTCATACCAATGCCTTAGACTGCATCTGTCTTAAGCGAGTTAAGAAATGTCTGGGAATGTTCATGGGAGTGTGGTTGGAAATACTCAGACTCCTAGGCCAGTTCTTGGCACACTTTTGGTCTGTGACAACTGGCAAGCTCCTAAATTATTCCTAAGCATGGATCAAGGATCATCCTGGTAAGCTGTTTGCGTTTAGCTGCTGCATTAGGTTAAGTTAAGATATGGTTGCAAGCAGAGATACAAACCATTCTGTGCCAGCTGGCCTTGATGCCTGGGGGATATTTCTGTGCACATATAATTTACTAATACCTGAAAAGGCTCAGGCCCTCCTAGTAAACTGGGCTCCATCATTCTAAACTCTATTTGTCAGCAGTGGGAGAGGTGAGCCTCCATCAGAGGCTGATTCAGCCTCCCTTGTTCCTGAGCTCTCCAAATTATAGACAGTTGCTAAGGCAGCTTAGCTGGATTCAGCATGCTGGTAGCAGTGAAAAGGCTATATTATCCCAGAGAAAGCCTTTGTATTGTGCAGCTGCATTTCTTGCATGTTTACTAGTCACCTTCTCTACCTCTCCAAGCTCATATGAAAAGAGCATTAAGCCACTCAGGTGTTTTTTCCTGAAACAGTGAGGGCCACCTGTTATTCTTCTTCATAGAAAGTACTGCCTTCTCCCTAATAATAGGGAGCTTCCGTTTTCAATGGTTTTCAGCCATGAGATTGATGTTATAGGTAATTTCCTTTAAATATTTTTGTGGTTGATAGTTAAATGTGTCCATAGGACACAACTGCTGAGTTATATATAATAAAATAGCTCATGGAAGGATACAGCATTATATCTTTCAAATATAAGTAAACCCTTTGATAAAGAAAGTTCTATTTGGGGTAGATATATATCTACTTTCTTTCACACTGAATGAAAAACCTAGATAAAAAAAAATAACTCTTGAAGTGTGATGTTTCATTATCATTTCTTTCATTCAAATTTGTTTGTGTACAAGGTGATGTGATGTAATACATGTTTCAATGTATAAACCAGAACATTTTCTCTTCAAGAATGCCTCAACTGTTCAGCCAAAGTGGGCATGAAATTATTGACTGAATTTGGCACATATTTGGAAACATGACCTTAATCTGCAGATTTCAGTGAAGAAGGTATTTTTCCCCAGACATTTCAGTAAGTCAGATAAGTGAATTATATTTTTGACAAGTTAATGATGTTCCATTTTAGACAAAGGAAGCACTATTCTGGTTGTGTCACTGTAACTCAATGCCCTGAGTTGCTTGTTAACAACTGCACATTTATTGTTTCAGTGTCCCAGTTTGCTATCAAGTATCAATGCACTGCTACATACCGAATAATCAATAGTTCTGTCAGTTGAGTATGCCCTGGAAATACCATATTACTGTTAATATTGATCCACACAGCAAAAATCAAGGCATAAAACTTTGCAGGCATTACTTGCTAGCACTCTGGCTATTACTTGCAGAGCATGGGGCTTGAAAATCATTACAGTGTGCAGTCCCTCAGGGATCATTGTTTTATCTGCACATTCTCCCTCTTTGTATAATAATGAGCGTGAACATCAACACAAGACTATCAGGGCACACACAACCTACAGATATGGTGCCTGTAGTTTCATTTCAGCCTTCTGTGGTTTTAGGGTGCAGTAGATCAGCTACAGAGAGCTGTGGTAAAATCAAAGTGCATCAGTTCCGTTACCTGCCTCTAAGAGTACAGCTCAGCAGCCTGAGCAGCCAAACTAATCAAGATGCTGATGTCCTCTTCTTCTTGGAAAAGAATGAGACAGGCTACAAATGCATGACTTGAGACTACAGGCAGCCTTCTCTGAGTACCATGAGCATTGTTGTTGGTGAAGGTTCATGTAGTTTGCTTGCAGAGGTGACTTCAGATTCAGACTATTGGTTGGGAAGAAGTCCTGCAATATCGAGGTGTGCTGGAAGTGTCAATAGCATCTGTTCTTTGCTATCCAAACCCTTCCAGGCTGCCAGGCTTCCTTGAGAGGAAGAAAATGTGATCCTCTCCATACTTGCATGTGCATTCACACCTCCTTTGTGAGCTTGGCAGTCTTTACTGTATCTGTAATGGCTTTGCAATGAAGCTGTGAATGAAAGTTTGCCAGATTGATTTTATAATTTTCAGCCTTCCCAGAAACAGTTTGGAATTTATTTCATTAACTAAGATATAGGCATGATTCTGTAAAAGCTCTTTTCCAATTTTACTAGTCTAGACAAATTAAATCAGTAATTTATCGATACAATACCAAAATTAGTTGACATAGTACTCTTCATATAGGAATACTGTAGTTCTGGTCTCTAGCTACCTCAGTATTAGGAGTGCTGGGGAGAAATTACCCTGAATGTGTTCAGAGCATAACCTCAATGAGGATATAAGAAGGTTTAGGTGTCTGGGAGAAGGGAATAAATCCACCAGGTCAGTATGATTAGAAAGAGGCTCAGGACAATGATGAAAATGTAAAAGCAGGAGCCTCAGTTGGATGGAAGGAGTTCATAAGAGCGTTACAAGCTGAGGGAGAGAAACATCTTCATTCACACTTGCCTTAGGAAGAGAGAATGATGAGAAATGGTATCCTCTGCAATGCCTACTTTCTCACTCTGATGCAGTGTTATCAAGACCTGCTCTGCTCACACATTATCAAAGTAACAACTAGCCTTTACATGGATATGAATGGAGCAGGCTGGTAGTAGCAAAGAGCCCCTTTCACAAAGCCCACTGAAATCTCAAGGAAGATTCCCAGTGGCTCTTTTTTTTAGGTCAATCTTGTCATAGGAGCCTTTCTTGCTGTACGGCAGAAGGAAGAGCAGCACCCCAGCCTGTGTGGCTCCTGACATGGAACCATGTGAACCTCGAGTGCCTCACTCTGCTAACAGGGTCTGATAAATTTCCCACAGCATATGGAGGACCATAGTGGTCAGGGTCCTCCCCACAGTGGGAGGCAAGTGTGCTGCGGTGTATCTACTTCAGGATTGTTTCTGATGATATTATCATCTTAGTTCTATCTTCCATGTGCCCTTTGTCCCCTTTCTTCCAAGAAGAAGATTTATCGCTGTATACTTCATCCAAGAGCTTCAGTTTATCTAGTGCATAGAAGGCCATTTAACTACTCAGAGAAGAAGCTCAAGACAATGTTTTGGGAAGTTATGTGAGGAAAGAGAGATACATATTTTCTGTTACTGGGAGGACTCGAAGTCAGGTTTGACATGTTCAGGGCACTCTGAGATGCAGGGGAAATGCAATACAAGGCTCTGTGTTTACTGACATATCCTAAGACTGACTTAATTTCAAAAATTTTGGAGGAAACAAAAAATCAGAGACTCAGTCAGAAGCAGGTGTGACTTACAGTTCAGGTTTGCTACTTTGCAAGAACATGAATTTAGAGATGAAGTTGTCATTACATGTTGCTGTGTACTGTCACCAAAAGGAAGCTATGCCATAGTTTAAAGCTCTTCAAAACATCTCTTCCTCTAGCAGTATCACCTCTTTTTTGTACAGTCTCAGCAGCTTACTTCAGCTCCTTAAAGTGAAACAAACAATGTCCTGTTTTGTTTGTTTGTTTCTATTGGATGCTGAGTGAACAGCCATTTCTGTCATTAACTCCTCTTTTAGATAAAATGCTCCAAGGTGCTTCTCTAATTGCCTTGGATCAAAATAAAATTAAATAAAAAACAGTAAGAGAATCAAGAGGCAAATATACCAAAATGGTGTGTCCAATGCAAGCAGCTTGCTGTTTTCAATCAGCCATCTGCTTGTCTGAATTTTGAGGATGTGATGCTTTTAAAAGTCAGAAAAAAAAAACCAACACAAGGTTGACCACAGTGTTCAGATATTTCACTTGATAACAAAAATTCTCTGTTTTTTCTTTTTTTTTTTTTTGTGCCTATATTCACACAACCTAAAAAATGTCCTGTTGTGCAATCATGCTATCAGCAGGTGTTTGTGGTGCTGAAATACCATGATGTGAAATTCTGTAATTAAAAAAAAAAAAAAACCAAACTTTTCAAAGCCTTTGACAGTTTCTTCTTTCCCTCTTCGTGAATGAGCAACGTAATAGAGTGTGTTATTAAAACTCAAAAGTCACTAATTTATTTGCATAGTTTAGTGCTTTGCCCTTTTTGCCTAGAAGTATACTTTTTTCTGGTGCTACTCTTCTTTTAGTGCTGGTATCAGCCTTGCCCTGTGTAACAAAGAAACTGATCCTTTTATGGGTGGTGTTAACTGAGACACCAGTGACTGAATCACATTTAAGAGCTAAATTTGCCTTTTATTCTCAAAGGTAGTCAGGATCAAAGCACCAAGAGGCCAAAACTAAAGAGAGAAACTTGAACTCATGGTGTGTCCTTCCTGTGAACAAATAAAGACATTATAGTTTCCTTGCTGCCAATGTTACCCCTTTAATCAGCAGCAGGTCCTCACTTAAAAAGATGATGCTGTGAAAATGCATAAAAATTCCTCTCATGGTTGGAGCATCGTGAAGCAAATACATTATTGTTCTTGGCCCTAAGCCTGTATGACATGAAAAGGTGAAAAGGGGAGTCTAGGGGTTGGCAGAGGCATGCAGGAAACAGTGGGAAAAGGCTTCAGGGTGCCTATCTACACACCCAGCTGTCATCAGCTATTACTAGGGTTGCATACATCACACTAGGAAAAGTTTGCAAGAGAACTGTGGATAGGGCTGGTGCAAGTGTAGCAAGAGCCTTTAATTTGCAGGAAAGACAGCCTTGGAGAAGATGTGAAGGTGTATTAGCAGAAGTTATTTACTCTCTTACTTGGCACTTGCTAAGGGAAAACATTCTTTTTAGATTTTTTTTTTTTCAGTAATGTGAATAAGGCATTCATAAACTAATGAAAGCTACATTTTCATCAATTATAATGGACTTCATTAAATTCTGGGCATTTCCCACATTACAGTGTTTATCTCCAAGACAATATTTCCCCGTCCTTAATAGAAGGGAACAGCATGAGTTCCAGAGCAAATTTAAGTCACTTCTGCAACACTTAGTTTCTATGTCATGCTTTTCGCACATGTATCTCAGGATCTCACAAAGCAAATGAAGACAGAGTGTCCATTTCAAAGAACAGGAGAAACACTAAGTGATGTGGTTGTGATCACAGGGCAGTACTATTGGGAGCAGACCTTGGTCTTAAATCCTGTCTCAGGAGTCCAGTACTTCTCCATCAGGAAGCTTTTGTCCCTTCATGGACAGGCTCATATATAGATTTTTTTTTTAGTTGGAAAAGACCTCTAAGATCATTGAATACAACTACCAGCCCAACATCATCATGGCCCTTAAATGTGTTCTGAACTGCCCTATCTACACGTCTTTTATAGCACCTCCAGAGACAGTGACACCCTATTCCAATGCCTGGTTGCTCTTTCAGTAAACATTTTTTTCATAATACCCAATCTAATCAAGTATGGGGTGTGAATCAAAGCTTTGCTCCAAACTGTCATGATGGGAAGTGACATATCCCCACTGGCTTCTTGGGAAGCAGAATTGCTTTTTTTCTGACAGAGTCAAGCACTCAGAAGTGATTACTGAAGAGGCAATACTCAACTTGGTAAATAAAACAAATAGTGTGAGACTGCCTGTGCACTTCGATTTTTATCACTGGCCATAGCCTGTTGGCTTTTTCCAGTGGAATTCTCTGTAAGTCTTTTTTGGCATGGAGAAGGGAAGAGCTGAGCTCTGTTGTGTTGAAACTTGCCTGTTTATTCTCTTCTGGTCTCAAATTTGTTATAAAGGGAGCTTGGCTTTGGTTTTCTTCTGAAACTGTGTCTCATCACCAAACCCATCTGCGTTTTCTGGTGCAAGTTTTTAGAAGTACCATTCCCCAGTTTAATATACCTTCAGAATCTGGTTGCTTCATACAGGTTAATGAGGCTTTTTAAAACACAGAGGAAAGACTTTTGGCTGGAATGTTCTTATTCATTCAGGTCTGACCTATAGGGGACAGCTAGTTTTCTGAAACAGGCCTCAACACAGAAGATATATTCATCAACAACCTAGATGAAGGGATAGAGTGTACCCCTCAGCAAGTTTGCTGATGACACAAAACCGGGAGGGGTGATTGACACACCAGAAGGCTGTGCTGCCATTCAGCTTGACCTGGACACACTGGAGAATTGGGCAGAGAGTAACAGAAGTTTGACAAAGGCAAGCATAGGGTACTGGACCCAGGGAGGAATAACCCCATTCAGCAGTGTAAGTTGGGACCTGACCTGCTGGAAAGTGGTTCTGTGAAAAAAGGCCTGGGAGTGCTGGTGGATGACAGGATGACTGTGAGCCAGCTACATGCCCTTGTGGCCAAGAAGGTTTGTGGTCTCCTGGAATGCATCAAGAGTATGGCAAGCAAATTGAGGAAGGTTCTCTTCCTCTATTCTGCCTTAGTGGGGCATACGAAATATTGTGTCCAATTCTGGGCTCTCCAGTTCCAAAAGGACAAGGAACTGCTTGAGAGGATGTAGCAAAGGGCTACAAAGATGATTTGGAGACTGGAACATCTGTCTTATGAAAAAAGGCTGAGGGACTTTGGAGATTTTATAGTCTAGAGAAGAGAAAACTGACAGAGAATGTCATCAATGCTTACAAATACTTAAAGGATGATTGTTCCCTGTATTTAACATCACCACGTGCAATTTTAATCCCTGTCTTTAACAGTATTTTAGATACTGCAGGCATAGGCCTGTTTGGTAATGCTGAGTTTGAACTTGTGAAAAACCAGGGGGGTCACAGAGATTGAAATGATTCAAATTCCCAGATCAGAACTATTTCTCTCCACACATTTCTCCTGAATTTCTTGGTTTGTGCAAAGCTTCATCCTCCATCTGATGGCCAGTGGACAGTGCCAGAGAAGCGCATCCCAGAGTTTCTGCCTGTAGATAGAATCCTGATATGCTCCAGAAGAAAAAAAAGAACCATCAACTACATGAGAACCAAGCCAATTAAATGTTTGAGTAGTGTTTCAAAAAAGAACATGGGCAGCATCAAATTTTTTCCATTAGCTGTAATAATGGCAATTACTTTCCCAGTTGCTGATTCCACTATGATTTGTTTAGTGCAGTCATGCTTCAGTTTCTTGTCTGGCATTAACAGGCTTTGTTTATGTTGACTGTACATTTGCAGAGCTTCTCTCTCTTTTTTTTTTTTTTTTTTTTCTCTTTTTANTTTTTTTTTTTTTTCCCTCTTGAACTTTCTCTTTTCCTTTGTCCCTGCTCAGAGCCCAAAACAGCCCACTTCTTACTGTGCTGTCTTTCAGCCAGGGCAGGGTGTCACCAAAGATGTGGAGTTTCTTTAAAGCAAGAGACACTGCTGTTGTTCCCAACTATTTTGTGAATACAAAGATGATCTTTCCATTCTACTACTGAGTTTAAAAATAAAGAATCCTCCCAAGAAGCCAAGCAGTTTCTCAAGTAGCAAGAGGTTGAGATCTGCTGGGAATGGTGGCTCTGAAGCTAATCACTTTTGTCTCAGTGAGATAAGGATGGACCTTGCTTCTCTCCAGATGGCAAAGGCACACAAGGACACATACACATGCATGCTCAAAGTATGCTTTTCATTGCTGTTTACATTCAAGTCCATGGAAATTAATGGGTGTCTCCATAGCTACTTTATACAAGAGCTGTGATTCTTCTCCTGCTAACTGGGGAAGAGGGTTAATCATGGGCATTTAAGGAATGCATCTGCCTGACTGACAACTTGAATGTAAACTGCTGTGATATCTCCCAGAGACTTTAAAGAGCTAGTTGAATTCCTCGCCACTCAGATCTGGGTTTGGAGAGGATTGGATGACAATTTCCTCTGTCCCCCTAAAAGAGATGTCAAGGGGCAGCTTCACTTCCAAGGTGTGTAATGCTTTCCCCTCTTTCCCCTCTTTTTCATCTCTTAGCAGAAGAGGCTGTCATCTCTGGAGCTCTGCTGATGACGCATTTTGCACATGCCACCAGCCTTGCTCCCAGCTGCTTTGTGGTTTTGGTGGTGTGCGCCCAGCTTTGCCTTCTGTCCAGCTTGTCTTCACAGCTGGCTTGTGGGTGCAGGTGGAGAGCACTGCAAGCAGGGAGTAATAGCAAAGCTGTTACAGCACCATCTTGATTGACAAAGAGCTTTAAGTATTTAAGCACTGGCAAAACTCAGGTAGTTCAGGAAGAGCTTTTTAAATACCTGCTTTAATCTGGACTTTCAGTCCTGGGTAGCTGGTGAGACAGATGAGCACGTTCTCAACAGCATGCAGCAGAACCTGTTTCTAGACATCCTGGGGCTGACAAAGCTACAGAAAGTATCATTTGCTACAGAAAGTATCATCTAGAGATGAGCTTATCAGCTTTCTATTAGTACTCTGATACAGATTTCAATTTTGCAACTGACAAATATATGTAACACACTTTGCTGCTCACAGACCTCCGTATCACCAGGAATTGTAAAAGATTGTCTGGATGTATTTTCAGCCCTCCACTTGTGTTGGCCACAAATTAGACAGAAAGCAGATGAAATTCTGGCTCATGTCAGAGAAATGTGGCAAAGGGAATTTACAGGGGAACTGCTTAGTAACCCTAAACTGGTAAAATTAAAGCAGACTTTGTTGTTAGGAGATGAGTGCACTGGGATGTGGTACTTAACCATCAGCAGTTTTCACTGCAGTGGACCTCATCCTCCTTTGTCTGGTAGCTTATGTAGTCCTCCAAATTGCTACAAAATATGAGTGGGTCTAAAATCTCCACTTACACAATCCACTAGTAATGTTTTTCCTCCACTTTGTATTCACTGAAGCACAGCTGCCATGGACTCCAGCTGCAGTCCTTGTTTTCTTAGTAGGAAACCAACACACTATAAAACATACTTTTTCCAAGTCACAAACAAAGTTAAAAATAGATGAGAATATTTCTGCCTCTTGTCTCACCTGCAGGACACTGCAGTCACTGAGTCCATGTCATACTAAGTTAATCCTCAATTAAAACAATTGTCTTTTCCAGAAAGCAGGAAAATCAAGTTCAGTTAAGATTATTATTGTCACTTTAAAAAAAAAAAAAAATTAAAAAAATTCTTTCCCATCCTCTGTATACTTATGGAGTACTACTGAGGGATCACAACGTACTACTTGTGTATGTGTTGCAATGTAATGACTAATTTGGAGATTTAAAGTGGCAAAGGGGTTATAAAGCTAGAAGTGGCTCTGCTGGTATGGCTGTCTTAGTTTATATTTTAAGGAAGAACCTGTTATCTTGCCATACTAGAGTGCTGCCCTCAGGGTCCCAACACTTCATGCCCTGCATTTAAGGTCAAAGTCAGGCAAGTCTCTCCTCTGTTATTTAATACAATTTTTTTTTATAGGATCGTCTACTGGGTAATAGAAGTATTCAACAAACAAAATAAAGGCAATTTTGTCTTTGGCCTCATTAGAGAATTTTCATTTTTGTGCTGCTAAATCCAGCAAGTTCTTGTCTGGACACATTTTCTATTATCCTAGAAGGTTTTGGAGACTTTTCTTCTTAAGTCCAAAAGAGCAGAATACAGTTTTGATTAGAAAGAAGGAGAATACCAACTGATATGGTGGGAGCAGTGTAAGGCAGAGAACAGGCCATGAGAAGAAGTACTAACTCCAGATAGTGCTGTGCAGACATTTCTGTATGTGCATATCCTCATCCACAAAATGGGAAGATTAGTAATTCTCTATCTTGCAGAGAGTTAAGAAGCTAAATTAATTACTGTTTGTGAAGCTAATTGAGCTTCCCAGGTGAGTACTGTTTGGAACATTCTAATTCTTATTATTATTATTTCTGTTGAGATTTGACTCAGTGTAATTAATTTGCTGTATCTGCAAACAGGTATATTCTCCCAAGCTATTTGGAGGCATATCTCATGAGACTGACCTGCACAGAGCTTTGTGTCATGAGGAGGCACTGGCAGTCAGTTTCTCTACTTCACCTCAAACCTGTGTCAATCCTCTTCTATGGCTGTGCTCTTCAGAAAGTCATGTTTTTGCAAATGAACAGAAAGAGCTTAGGGAAAATTGCCCTGTTACTATGGTAAGCAATATATGTGTGTGTGTGTGCAGCGGAATAAAGCCCAGAGATAGATTATGTCTAGTCCAAGGAAGGGAAATATTCTTCCAACAACATTTGAGTGTCTTTAGGTTTTGCCATCAGCTTCTGTTGGATTTTATGTTACATAAATTCTCAGGTAATGTGTACAAGTCACGTATTGTTTTAGTTTAGGCTCACGAGTGCTGCTATGCTCTGTAATTCTGATTTAGCTCAGTACTTTGCAAAAAGTCAATAAAAGCTGCTGTTGTTCCTGAAGATTCACTTGGCAGACACTTCTCACTTAAACGTAGAACAAGAGCAGTCAAACAAAAAGATCTGCTAAAATGATGCCCATTTTAAACCAAAACAACTATTTAAGATTATGTAAGAGCTATAGAAAGTATATTGGTTTATTTATTAATGTGGAATTCTGTCTTTTTCTTATTTCCTGATTCTGGTTTGATGTGTTTTCCTTTCCTATCATAAATAAGCAATAATTGGCATGAAGACGTTCAAAAGAGTGAATTTTAAGGATCTTGAAACACCAGCAGCTTTGTTGGAGATTTCATGTGAAAGAAGCTAAGTCAGTGTGAACTGGAAAGGTGGGGGAAGCAGACAAACATAATCAGGTGAACGTGTCAAAAACAGCTGTGTACCTTAGACTGGAGTTGTGCTTGTTTACTTTTCTTGTGAGTAAAGCTTAGATGAGATTTGCTTGGTGCTGGGAAAATGGTTTTCAGCCAACTGAGAGGCTTTGCAGTGTTCACATCACTGTTGCAGTGGGAATATAGAGGTATAGACATTTCTGTTCACTTACCAGGTCAGTGAAATACTCAGTCTGATACTGCGCCCAATACAATAAATTTTATTATTGTGATTTTTGTGTTCCTGTAAACCTGGAGCAGTCTTTCAAAATCTGTATTTGCCAAGGTGAATATTTTTGACCTAAAGGTAACTGGGAGATTAATTTTATACATTCCTGCATGAATCAGAGGCTGTACTTTCTGTTATTGCATCTGTTAAAAGCTGAAGTGAACATTGTCATTGGTGTCCCCTTCAGTAGGAAATGTGTGGTTAGAAGAAGAGAGTTAATATAATAAATAGCTAATTGATTTTCTCTAATGTCCAGCTTAAACTTGCAAATAATAGAAGCACAGCCAGGTTGCTTTTGCTTTGTTAAGTATTTCAATGGCCTTCCCTCTATTAGCTAATGTTCCACTGGAAAGAACTGGAATTTTAGACCTGCATTTGAAGGATTCCTCAGTGTTGCTATCAGCAACCTCCCAAATCGATCCATTCAGTTGATCCTTTGATGCACAATTAAACTCAGGGTAAAATAGCTTTGTGTAATGTATAAATAGAAAAGAGGAGAGATAAAGGTGGTGTTGAAGTCACTTGCTGACAGCTTGGCATCTGAACGTTAAAGGTGCATGCCATTGCTTCGGCTTAAAAATGAGTCCTGAAAAATGTCTACTCCTTCCAAAATTCCAGTTGCTGCAAAAGTAATTTATATGGTTTATAGATTGAACTTGATGATCTTGAAGGTCTTTTCCAACCTGGTTAATTCTGTGATATACCTCATAGGTACTTTTGTTCACTTAGAATGTAAACAACAACAACAAAAAAACAAACAAACAAACAAAACCTACCAGAACCTCTAAAAAAACCTCTCTGAGAAACTTTGCTTTGTCTAACCAGTAAAAATGATTTTTTTAGAAGAAAATGACAGCTATTCTCAATGACAGTGCTTTTATTAGATATTTTTTTCTCATCTCTATCAAAATAACATTTTTGCAGGAAGTTGTTGGATTTACCCATTCCCTCTGACAAATAGCTGGTATGTGAAATATCAGCCTCTTGTTGCAAAAGGTCAGAGTACATGACATGTTCTTTGAGCATCAGGGATAAGGCAGACAGGAACATTTTGATTAACCTGACAATAAGGTGAGATATTCCAAGTGGAAGCTACAGTATTTGAATGAATTTCAGCAATTAATGTCTGCCACATCTGAAGGCCTGACTACTCTCCTGCCATTTTCACAACTGGGTACTTCCATGACTAAAATGGAGCATCAGTGGGAGATTTGACTTCATTTTCTGGAAGAACCAAAAATAGTTGATC
The DNA here is from genome assembly GCA_013399055.1 of Ramphastos sulfuratus. Lineage (NCBI taxonomy): Eukaryota > Metazoa > Chordata > Aves > Piciformes > Ramphastidae > Ramphastos > Ramphastos sulfuratus. Next base: position 87,393 of record WBNM01022791.1, on the reverse strand, counting down.
CCAAAGGATGGGAAAATTCAGGACCAAGAGGAAGCATATGGAGAAGAAAACAATGATGACAAAGGATGTAAATATCACTAGCATTACCTTTTCTTAAGAAGTTGGGTATCTAGCCCCAACTGGACTTCAGGAAACTTGTAAAACCAAAACAGAGCTTGACGTGGGGGAGGGCTGTGCATGCTAGGCATCATAACAAATGTTGCATCTGTAATCTCTCTTCTATCTGAAAGATGCTTGCAAAAAAGTTTAATCAGGTCGGTGTAAAGCTGGATGGAGTCTCTTGGGTTGTGATATCAGACTCACAGAGAACATATCCCTTGTGTCCTGTAATCTGCTCAGCACAAATCTATTAATTTCCATCTTAACCTTCATTTGCTTGTTTTTATCCACTGTTCCTTTCAGCCTATCTCCTAAATATATTTATTTGCTCTTCTCTCACGCTCTCATAGTGCAAATGAGCCTAAGCAGATTTCTTACCTCCCTGTTATTAAATATCTGATATATCACTAGACGGAAAATGTCTTTGTCTTGTTGGATATCCTCTCTTTTGAGGATTTCTGTGGCCAGCTGCTTTATGACTTTCAGCAAGTTGCTTTTTAATCCTGCTGAACTGCACCTTCCCTGATAATCTGAAAATGGAATCATAGAAATGTGTTCTGAAAGGCCAGCTTTCCTTTTTATGAACTTGCAGTGATTTTATAAGAAGATTTTGCCATGCATCATTTTGTGGCTGCCACGTGGACCAAATCTACTTGCTTAATTTTGTGGCTTCTACGTGGACCAAATCCACTTGCTTAATTTTGTGGCTTCTCAGATCTAGACAGAAGTAGGTGTCTTTGTCACCACCAATATCTTGAGAAAAGAAGATTGGTATCTCTAGTCACAGAAAATGGGGAGAGTTAGGGCTTGGGGCTGAACTAATTTCTAGATACATATGCAAGGCAGTAATAAATGAGCTACAGTTTATTATGGGGAGACCATCAGATTTTTCAGCTGCTCTATTAGGACTTCAGGCCAGGATATTTAATTATGACCTGGCCTCCTTCTCTAAGCAGATTATCACAGTGACACACTAACTGCTGTGCCCTGCCAGCATCCTCGCGCTTTGCTCTCTTTACATTGCTCGTAGTGACTCTGCTGTATGTTGAGGTAGGAGGATGGGGCTGAGAGGAGGAATTACTGCAGGCAGAGTTCTCTGTGTTTTGGCTTAGATTTTTATTTTTAAAAGAATATTCTGTGTTTATGGAAATATTTATTATTATTGCTATTCGTGTTATTAATATTATTTAGCACACATAGGATCTTGTAAGTAGGGAGTCTTTCAATAATGAAAACCATGGCAAGCATACAGAAGGGCATTTTCAGTAGCTGGACTCCATTCTTCGTATTAATTCACCCAGCTACATGCTGCAAAGATATGGCAGTGGTCATCCCCCTCCTCTTCACCCCTGCATTTCTGTAGATGGTGCTACTTCTGAATGCACCTATGCCAGGGGACCCATCTGTGCCTCCTCCTATGTATCCTCAACAAACACCCTCCAGAGACAACAATCCAAGTGCTGAGGGCTCTGGTTCATTCCAACAGGATTACAGCTGCTGTGATACTGCATGATTGTCTTTGCTGGTTGACGCTCTTTGAGAAAAAAACCCTCATGCAATAGAAAAGCCCTTGATTTGTGCTGCTGGAGGTGAGCCATCACCCCAGGGCTCCCTTTCCAGAACATTTACTTTGTCCCACCACAAGCTCATCAGTTCCTCAGCAGTGAATTTCACTTTCTTCTACTTTTTAAGGGAGGAATAGCAGTCATCACAGAACTTTGACAAGCCATGGAAGTGCTAGGGTTACAGCTGGTAATACCATTAGGCCAAAGGTAGCAAGAATACAAGAGATATGTGTATGTGGTTTCCTAGTAGGAATTTGTAAATTTTTTTTTTTAATTATTAAAAAGAAATTAATAAATTTTCACCAGAGGATTTGGGGGGGAGGAGGGAATACAATATTGTCCAAATAAATGGTTCATACATTGGGACTCAAATAATCCAGTAATTTTGGTTTCAAAGGATAGGAACTCTAGAAAAAAAAATGGAATCCTGCTGTTTTCTGAGGAAACATTTTAGATTTTTGTATTGATAGAGAGGGGAGAAAGGATGAAAGACAGGGAACATAAATGAGATGGTAAAAAGAATTAGAATTTTCTTTTCTTCCAGAACATGAGAAAATACACTTCCTCAGCTATTTTATGTAGACTGTTTCCTTAAAAATATTTTTTCCTTCAGCTCTTTTCCTAGATTGTGTCACTAATTCCAGTCATATGACTTGCAGCAAGTGACAATATTTACATGACTTTGCTCATTCTACTGCAAACCTGGGGTTTTTTAATGGCTTTTGTTCGTTAAACTTGCCTAGCTACTTCCCAAGACTGAGGCGAGGTTGGTAGTGTATGCAGAGTCTGTATAGAAACTGTCAGTCCTGTCCACTCTAATGAGACTTTTCTCCTAGAGAGCACATCAGCACCTATCCCATCCTCTAATGCCGTATATACACAGCTTGCCATGTATGCTACATATAGGGGTACATTCCTTCACTAAGTTTTATGATGGTAGCAAAATTGTGTCCCCTTAATGGAAATTTATGGTAAGATAGTTGAAGGATTTTTGAAACTATAAGGCAATTACTTTGCATCAGCTATAAGCTTCTAATTTTTGTTCCTATTTATTGTATAGTGCTTCAAACAGGCAAACAAAGAAACCACTGCCTTGGCGGAATCACATGAGATCAGCTGAGATCTCACATGAGATGTGCTGGGATCAGTGCTGTTTAACATCTTTGTCAGTGACATGGACAGAGGAATTGAGTGCACCCTCAGCAAGTTTGCAGATGACACCAAACTGTGTGGCACAGTCGACTTGCTAGAGGGCAGGGATGCCATCCAG
>WBNM01022791.1:67306-84366 GCA_013399055.1 Ramphastos sulfuratus | reverse complement strand
TCCCTGGAGGTGTTCAAGGCCAGGTTGGAGGAGGCCTTGAGTAACCTGTACTAGTGGGAGGTGTCCCTGCCTATGGCAGGGATTTGGAACTAGATGATCCTTGAGGTCTCCTTCCAACCTTACCATTCTATGATTCTATGATTTAGGTATGACAAAGGTGCTGGAATCTATCTGACAATGGAAAGCAGGAGTCATACATCACAGTATGGCATAATTTTTCATCATTTTCTGCCAGCTGGGCTATGATTAAGGTGTTACCAGGTTTGTGAATTGTCAGATCAAAACAAACAAAAAGCTTATCAGAGCTTCACTAGAGTTTGCAAACCTTGAAAGCAGGCCAGCACTGAAATAGTGACCTTCAAGTTTCCCTCAAGCCGAGGGAAATAAAGTTCAAGAAGCCTCCTCATGCCCCACATGTTCTCAGTGTTTGCCTTGTCTATGCTGTATCTGCATTAACGTAGAATAACACAGAATATTTTCAGGGACTTCTGCCACCTTTCTGATTAACCCGTGCTAGTGTTTCACCACTCTTATTGTATCCTTCTGATGTCTAACCTTAGTCTACTCTCTTTTAATTGAAAATGATAAGTCTTTGTTCTATCACAACAGACCCTTCTAAAAAGACCGTCCCCATCTTTCTTGTAGGCTGCTTTTCTGTACTGAAAGGCCACAATAAGGTCTTGAGCCTTCTCTAAGCTGAATAACTGCAACTCTTTCAAATTTTCCTTTTAAGAGGGAAATTCCAGCCTTCTTACCAGTTTTATGAACTGCTCCAGCAGGTCCCTGTCTTTCCTGTGCTGATGATGTCAGATCTGGATATAGCACTGCAGATGGTGTCTCACTGGAGTGGAATGTAGGGGCAAAATAACCTCCCTTGATCTGCTGCCCATGCTACTTTGGATCCCGCTCAGGATACAGTTGGACTTTTGGGTCACAAGCACACATTGTGGGCTTATGTCCAGCTTGTCATCCACTGGCATGCCCCAAGTCTACTCTCAATCCCTTTATCCTGCAGTCTGTATTGATGCTGAGTACTGCTGTGACCCAGGTACAGAATCTTGCATTTGGCTTTGTTGAACCTCATGTAGTTCACACATGCCCAATTTGCAAACTTCATCAACGTGACTTGTGTGCTCTTCTTTATCCAGCCATGCTTCATCTGAGCCTTGTGATGATGTGTGATTTTTTTTTTTTTTTTTTTTTTTAACAAGACAGAGATAAACGGCTTAGGATTGTTCAGGTGTCCTAGTTATTTCCTAGTGGTGTTACTTTAGCACAAAACCTAGTAATAATGGTTGTGTGTAAATGGATTAGATAGCTAACTGCTCACAAAACAATAGTTATTTAAACTAACAAGCATGAGAAAAATAAATCAAGCAGAGGAGCATGATCTGGAATGATGAGAGAAGAGTGACGTGTAGATGCCTTGACAGTGAAATTTGTCTGCTGCTTGCAAAGAAAAAATATTTAGACATTTGGGGAGTAAGCCAAGACCTCCTCTGGTCAAGGGAATTGCATGGTGTATAGTTTACAGCCAGCTAAGAATGTTGCAAAACTTTGAGTACTTATTTGCCGCCTTCTTTTCCAGTCTCTGCTTATTGGCACATATGGAATTATGAGGAAAGGGTTTGGATTGTTACTGTGGTTTAACTGATTTACAGTTGTTCTATGCACCATTTTGGACATTTTATGGATCCCTAGAGATCCACAGACCATCGCATGAGAAACAGCAGTCCAGAGACAAGGTACAAATTTTGTTCTACATCTGTTGGAGTTCCTTGATGCTACAGGGAAACTGGGAGGAGGAAAATCACAGGCTTTGGTTTCATTGCAAAAAGAGCTGTCTTATTGTGAGAACAAAGGTTTCTTCTTGAAACAAAGCTAAACAACTCTGAAGTTGTATAGTGAACAAACCACGCTCACAGGCAAGAGCATCATGTGCTGTAGAGACATCCAGCTCCCTTTAAGCCAAATACTGTGCAATCAATAGGTTCAGGCCAACCTTTCCAAGAAAAGCAGTTTACAGACTCATCCACTATTCTTCAGTCTCCCCAGGGAATGGGAGGCAGTGAGGTACAAGGATGCAACATTAGCCAAGGTGGCCCTTTCCCTGCCTTTTTCTTTCCCCTGGAAGAATGCATTCATTGAATGTGGTAAATGTAAAGGTAAAACTATCCTTATTGGCACTCTGCACCCATTCTTCCTGACAAAGCTGGAGTCTCTGAACACCTTGTGGCTATTGCATTGTTTTAGCCTAACACCACCCACCGAGAAGTTGTTCGCTGAATCGTTTAAGCAAGGTGTCTTTAGTAAGGCTGGGTTACATGTTGGCCGCACAGCTGAGGAATTCAGGTATTTGAGTCTCCTCTGGAGAGACCTTGCTGAAAGATCTCTGGGTTGTACTGTACTGAGCATAAGCCTGCCACCCCTAGGGTTTGGAAGAGAGCAAATTCCTTCCTGGATTATAGGATTAAGAAGCTGAAAAGTGATTCAAATTCTTCATTAAACAGGAAAAAAAGAAAGAGAGACATGAGGGGAAGCTCTTCAATGCATGCATCACTCGACATGTTTTCCTTGTAATTAAAGGAAGTTATTGAAAAATATTTGAGGGGATTAAATGCTCAGAGTATATGTGCCGATCAAATAACACAAGAGTCTGCATTCTTCCTAGTAATCAATGGAATGACTTGAATGGGGAGGTTCAAAAGAACACAGTTATTGTTAAAGTGCCATTGTTGTAGTCACCATACTGTACAGCAGATGGACAGGTCCAAGGGTTTTCCAGCAGGGAAACTCTGCTATAGCTGAAAAAACAAGGGTCTGGAGTTCATATATGGGTGTTTCCACATCAATTCTTATTCCCTTTCTGCCCTTCAACCTGAATACAAGAAGAGATGCTCCTAATTCCCTAAGAGGGGCTTCTTTGAGAATGAAATGGTTTTGCTTTTTTTTTCTTCTTTCATGCAAGCGAAATTGAAGGGCAAATTCTTGTCCATGGGGGCAAAACCCATGGACAAGAAATATGTTTCAGAACTCAGCCTAGGACATAAGAAATGGGAGGGACTCCTACTGTAAAAAGGGAATTGTACTTACCATTATTCTTGCCTCTGTCTTATGAAGGCTTAATTGTAAGTAGTCATTATTTAGCCATTAATTAAGAGGTCATTATGTCCTAGACACCTGGTGTCTAGAGTCGGCAACATGTCCTGCAGTTTGTAACACACCACCGTGACCACATCAGTGCCCTGTGAGTGTTTGCCCATGTGTTTGACAGAAATGTTACTCTATCCAGAGGTCTTTAATTTATTCTAGGTTTTTTCTTTGGGTGTTTCAGTGCTGGCAGTGGACACAAGCGGTGTTGTCTAGTGGAGAAAGACCATGAGATTATGGGACNTCTTTAAACCCATGACAGACATTTTGCCTTTTAAAATCAAACTGCTGGAAATCAAATTTTCCTGCATTATTGATGTCCTGTCTTCAGTGCTGTTGGAGAGAAGAAAACTCCTGACTTTTGACAAAAGTTGGCCCAAGGTTGTACCTCTTATCTTCGTTCCTGCTCTACCATACAGAATGAGAGCAAGACACTCAATCTTTTTAGCTTGCTTTGCATTTTGGAAATGAGCAGATTAATGCCATCTCCCTAAATTCCTGGGTTTAATTGGTGCTTGGAAAGTGCTTTGAGATCTTCACATGAAAGATGCCATATAGTTGCACAGAGAAAAATTATCACAGAATCGTAGAATGCACTCGGCTGGAAGGGACCTCTAGAGGTTGTCTAGTCCAACTCCTCTGTGATAAGCAGGGACATCTCCAAGAAGGTCAGACTCATCAAGTCTAACTTTGAACATTTCCAGGGATGAGGACTCTACCATCTCTCTGAGAAACCTGTTCTAGTGTTCAACCTCCCTCACAGTAAAAACCATCCTAATTTTTGTATTATCATTATCATTATCATTATCATTGTTACTGTTATTGTTATTACCATCATAATCATCATCATCATTGGCTTTTTATAAAAAGTTGTCACAAACTTGAATGAAAAGATTACCTCTCCTCATTCCTCTCATGGTGTGTGTAGGCCTATAGCCTCCTAAATTAGATTAAATAAATTGCATCCTCACTAACAATACAGGGTCACAGTAGTACCAAAGGTATGGCTATCTGATGAGTGAGCATGAATCTAGTACTGGTACTTGTCACCTTTAAAGGATACTTTCCCTCTAGAGTTGTGTATGACAAACGTTTCATCAGACCAAGATCAAGAGGTCACTGCATCCATCCTCCTTAAGGCAAGACCAGCTCTACCTCAAACTATTCAACAAATGTTCACCTAATTTGCTCTTATGCATGTCTAACAATGGTGAGTCCTTCAGGCAACCTGCATTGACATGCAACTATCTTTACCTTTTATTTGTTTATTCAATGGCTCATCTATATTCACCCCAGTTTAACTACATTATTTCTTATGCTACATGAAGTGAACGGTACCACATTAGTTCCCTTCTTTATGCTTTGACCACTTGTATTAAATAAGACTGGAATTTGATCTAGCCAGGAAATGAATCAATTTCAGACATCCCATTATCCTCATGCTTTTGCCTTGCCAGAAATGTCCAAATCAGGATGCCTGTTTCCTAGCGAGTCACTTCAGTCCTTTTTAGGCAACTTAAAAGTAAACTTTCTTACAGAGAGCCTTAGCACACTGAGTACCCACATTGAAGTTAATGGATGCTCAAGAGCAAGTCCTGTTTATTTTGGCACCTCTGTTGCACAAGTGAAAGTCTGATTATAGGTATCTGCATAAGAAAGTGAAGATGGAAGGATTCTGCATTTTTCTTTTTTTCTTCTTCCTTTTTTTTTTCTTTTATAATTTTTCCTTTTCTCTCAAGCTACTTTGGCAAATCAACCATACATCGTATCACTTCCTCTTAAAAGCTAACCAGAAAGCATATGCCAGCAGCAAAATTTCCCACTGATCATTTGTTTGTCATTCAGTCATGTAGTGGAAATTTTGAAGTCACCCTGGGGTATGGTATTTATTAATAACTGAAAGTATGATTTGACCAAGTTGCCATTTAAAAAAAATCACAGTCCAGTCTGTTTTGCATAGTGCCATGCAATATCAATAGGTGCTGAAAGTTTGCAGAAATGAGAGTTTGGAGTCCTGTTTCTGATGCCTTGGAGGTTAACGGAGTAGGTATTTTTCTAACCTCACCGTTATGGTTAATAAAATAATGGATGAGAAATGGGTGAGATAAGTTTGTTTATTTAGTTAGTTAGTTAGTTAGTTTATTTTTGTTTTATTTTGGCTTCACAAACATGCTTAAGCAAAGACAATCTCCTGATCCTACAAAGAGCATTTCCCTTGGCAAAACGATTTGAGATGGTTTTGAAAGGCTTCAGCTAAAAAATACAATTTCTAAAACCTAAACTGTCAGAAAGTAAATGTTTGACTTTTCAATTTGTTTTCTTCTTCTCATGAAGTGTGCATGACAAACCAAATTTGTAACTGCTAATGTTGTAGTTAATGTCAACAGAGCTCTAGTAGAAAGGAAATTACACAGACTATCGTAATTTCACATCCTTTTTGTAATTTCTTCTCCTGGACAGATCATTTTTTCATGACAGCAGACACTGAAGTGGATTTACTTGCCAGGGACCTCAGAGAATCATACAATAAAATGCAAGTTACGGAGTTCTTTCTGTATTGAAAGAAACATGGAAAGTAGCTGCCACAATGAGAAAAAAGAGAACAACTCCTTTGATGAGAAGTTAAAACCAGACAAGTGCAAGTAACAGTAAAGGGGCAAATGTTTAACAGATTAAACCAAGTTGGTTCCTGGATATTTGCAGCTTTGAGATATCATATGAGGTTTTTGAAGAATACATAATTTATTTAAACCTTACTAGACTCAATGAAGGGGGTAACCAGGTTAATGGGTGTAGTCTGTAGTCTACAGGTTGTAAGGCTAAATGAAATCTATGTATCTATCTATCTGTGATTTGCAGAGACTTGTGTTGATAACCTCTCAACTTCATTTTGGCCAGTTCAAACCAATATCCTAAAGGACATTGCCCTACATCTTGGAAGTATTAACACGGTAGAAAATATACACACTATGAAAGTAAAATGTCAGGTTTTCACTGTTTTATTGCATTGGCATGAGGCAGTGGTGAATTATGTCAGACTGTAAAGTATATGTGAAAACTATTAGGAGAAGGCTGCTTTAACCAATGAGGCTTAGCATGATAATAAGTGTTAGGCTTAGTAGTCAGTAGTAACAGGGTCAGTGCCTTAGAGAGCAACTCATTGAGGAGTGCCAAGAAAAGGGAAAGTGATTAACTTGAGTTTCCAAGGGAAAATGAGCAGTCCACAAGTTCAGTACTAGATTGACTGTAGTTACGCTGAGTCTTTGTCTCCCTGCTTTGATAAGTGTCTTTCTTATTGCTAAGTCCATTTGCATTGGGAATTGCTGGAACACAGTGGAAACCCAGTGATCTGGAAAGAGACCCAGGATGTCCCAAGTTCTCATGCTAAGGCTTGGCAAAAAAGATTGGCTCCTGTAATTTCCTCTTCTCCCTGCAAAGAGGTTAACTCAGCAATTATTGTAAGTAACAAGATCTCCGAATGCTTGGCAAAAGGCCAGAGATTCATCCAAACTTGTGGGCTTGCTTCCCTGATGTTCAGAGCGATTGGTGCACTTATGCTGCACAATGAGTTGCAGATGCAGTGATCTCACACACTACATTGATAAAAAGAACAGAAATGTTTAGCCTGACGATAATGCAAATGCAAAAAAAAAAAAAAAAGAAACCAAAAAACCAGATTTCCTGAGACTGCAATCTGAACATCTGAAAACAGAATCACACCAACGACCCCCAACTGTATCCCTTTCTTTGTTGCCCCATCTTTCCCATCTGTGAAATGGAAACAAATCACTTAGCTTTGTCTTGCTTTGCCCTGAGAAATTGGAGTGAGCTAGACCTTTCAAAAGGACTTTGAAGACAGATTATTGGTTTGTTTTTTTTCTTTTTCAGTACTGTGTGCAACACTTCCCACCATGAAGTGATATTTGAGAATAAAGGTACAATGCTGCTTTGCCAAAAATATAATGCTAACCTTCCACCAAAAATATTTCACTACTTTAATTGTTAGATGGAAATCAGCTGTGTTTGACAGAGCCATTTGTAACCTTTGCCAGTGCTATGTGGTTCTGCACCACCAGCCTGGTCCTGGTATGTTGGGTTTTTGTTTTGTTTTTTTCTTTTTTTTCTCTGCTTTCTGTGGGAGATTGTATGTTGTGACTTTGACCTGAGACATTTCCTTTCTTCAGAAGGATTAACTTCAGTTGTTTTTCTGCTAGCAGTGAGTATCATTTGCAGCATAAGAAATATGATTTCCTTCTTTTAAAATGGGTCAGACCCTTTTGGTTTTTTAACCACAAACAATGGAGTTTAGAGAAAAATCCAGAGGAATACAGACTTGGGAGCCTTTGTGGCTTCTGATGTGAAACAGGCCTGACTAATGCATTCAGTTTCTTGTCAGTTGTGAAAGAAATGTCTGAAGTTTCATAATATCATATCAGTTGCACAAACAACTTGTCCTTTTCAAGTAGATGCTTAAAATCTGCACTTGGTTTTAGTAAAGACTAGTCTGTATTTATGCTTGAACAAATTTTATTTCTTTTGTAAAACAAGTACCTCTATTTGAGATACCAGTGTATCAGAGCAATTAAAGATTTCACATAATTTTGTATTTTCTTTGAGAAGCCTAGGAATTGGTTACCAGTTGTTAGATTTAAACTCTACTTAATTTTAACCCCAGGGAATTAGTCTGGGTTGAAGTGTGTGCATGCATGTATGAATTAAATCACAGCAACATTGCTAGGTGTGTTTTTAAGGTAGAGACCCAAAGCTCTTAATCATGTGTTCATGTCTCAGACCTGTACTGTAAGATGGGTACAGTAGGTGTATTGTTTCCAGGACTGAAAGGTTTGTATGAAGTAAACCATACCTCCTCCTCCTTTCTTCTGTAATATCTGTTGCCTTGAGACAACAAGGAGCAGAGCTTGCTACCTACACACAAATCTGTATGCTTCATTTATAGCTCAAGTGAAGGATACAGCTAATGCTGTGTCTGATAAAGGATATTTTTAGCTGGTTGAACAGTAGTGATTCCTGTTTAAATGCTTGCAGTCCCATTGATTTCAGCTGGCACAGATTCAGGAGGCTAGATAGGTGAATGTCTGCTACTTGAAGTCATCAGTGGCCTTAAGGTTTTCTCCGGTGAGGTGTGAGATGTGGATTTGAGAGCCAAAGAGCTTCAACTCTGACTCATCTGTGTGACCCAGGCAGCAGGCCTTGTATAAGACATAAAGTGATGTTAGCACTTTGGCTTTGTTTACAAAGTGAACAGTTCAGTTCTTCCTCAGTTCTTCAGATAAAATACTTGGATCTTCTTACCATGTGAAGATTCCAGGGTATAGATTTCAACTGGGTTAATCTTGAGCAGTTCAACCCTTTATCAGGTACTTTTGTAGTAGCTTGGATATCACAGACACAGGACAAAATACAAAAAAACTAAAAGAAGAGCTCCAGTATGGAGTTCAGATCTAAAACAAAAGTACATCACTCCCTCATTTCTGGGAGGTACCTTACTGAGTCAGCTTGAGTCTCTCTGTAAAAGCTGCAGCCCATTACATGCCAGAGCTGACTGTTACAGTTTTTAGAGATGAACAGCATGACAGCTGTGGCAGGTCACCTCCTGCAGAAATTATAACAAAATCTTTGTGTATCTCTTAAGCAGATGGGAGGATGAATAGCAGAAACATTCAGGAAAGCAGGTACTTTTCTAATTAGCCAGAGAAGGCTGCTCACCTTCACAGACCAACAGAGCTGGCTTAAAGTAGCAACAGCAGCCTCTGCATCAGTTGAAAGAACAGCAAAGCTGCCATGGCAACATCTTCTCTTCAGGGGATCCCAGACAGAATTCTGGGCAAGCTAGTCCAAATTTCTCCTGTGTTTTCCACTGCTGCGCTGACCCAGCTGGCTACAAAAGACAAAATCCAGCCCATAAACTGAAACACAGTTTATGTTAGTTAAATATTCACAGCTCTTAAGATATTACAAGAAGCAGAAGCAGCTGTCGAGTTGTGAGATACTTCCTTAGTATCTGACATAATTCAGCCACGATTTGTCAGGGATATTGATGATAAGACTGGCTGCAACCAGAGTCTGAGGGACTCAGAGATGAGTAGAACCAAGGAGCACCACAGACAGGCAATTTTAGTATAGGCCTCTACCTGGTGAAGGTCTTTCCTCCCATGTAGTCCATGAAAATAGACCATAGTAAAATGGATCAACAGCCTGCCTGAAGGAAATTCAAAGAGTGCAGAAAAAGGCTTTGAACTGCCCACACACCCTGTCCCCTAGCTTATTTTCTTTTTGATGAAGCCATCCTGTGCTGCTTGGGTTTATGCCTCCTCGCTTTCTCTCAGCAAACTGTATCTGCTTTACATGAATCATTAGATGCTTTGACTGGAACACAGGCCTTCTGTGTAGACACTCAGAACATAGCAGAGAAGGAAGCAATCTTTTCTCTTGCTTAGTACTGTCTCTCAGGCAATTGATGGTGTTGAGTGATGCTTCTCATGTGTCCAAATATTCTTTGTGATGAGTGAAAAGCTATATTCTCCTAAAGTGGCAGTCAGATCAGATATCTGCAAATACATCTCTTTCATGAATTCAAAGGAGCATTGGTTTTTGTTCTTTTTTTGTCTCTTTCTGTGTTGCCATATAAAAATAAATAGATTATATGTATTACAGATTTTTTCTCCTAAAAGTGATTGAGTTATTGCAATTAAAATTTTGTTTCCCCCTCTACATTCACACCAAAAAATATCACAATTACAGTCACATAAGGACATGTTGGATGGCTTTACCTTTAGTCAATACTTCTCATCTGTCCATAAACATGAATAGATGTAGTTGTCATGGATGCTGGTGATATTCTGGTTTCAACTAGTTAGAAGTGATTAAGCATTATATAGACGTGATTGATAAAATGAATGTATCTGGGTAGCCCTTGAAGTTTTAAATTCTGTTCATAGTCAAATGTCAGCTATGTAGTTCGTAGCTAAATTTATAAGAGACAAAGGAAAGCTGTGAGTATATAGTGTAGGTCTGAATCCAAAACAGGACCTCCAAAGATCAGACTGAATTTTTAAATTAAGATACAGAATGAAGCACCACTCATTCCTTGAATAAAATAAAATATATGCTCTGAAGATTTACTTGTGTAGATTTTGAGATTCAGTGAACAGAACTTGCAGAAAAAAACTGTTCATATTTTCCAAGGAAGGATAGTTTTGAGCCAAGACAAAATTTGGAAAGAATTATTTGGAGATTATGCTTAAGAAATTATTGGCTTAGGAATTTAGAGCAGTAACTGGAAAAAAAAGAGCTGAGAGTACTCCTGGAAATTCTGGGAGCCCACATGATTTATAAAATGAAGCTTGTGTTGTGTCAGCATTGTTTTATTTGTTTATCTTCAGTGATCACAACATTTATTCAATTGTGTAGGAAAATTATCGCATACCTCAGATGTCTCATCTGAGTAATGGGTATAAGAAGAGAAGACTGAAAGGAGATCTTATCAATGTGTACAAAATACCTGAAGGGTGGGCATCAGATGGATGGGGCCAATCCCTTTTCGCTGGTCAGCAGCAATAGGACAAGAAGTAACAGCTACAAATTGGAACACAGAAGGTTTCACCTCAACATGAGGAGAAACTTCTTTACAGTGAGGGTGACAGAGCACTGGAACAGGCTGCCCGGATAGGTTATGGAGTCTCCTTCTCTGGAGACTTTCAAAACCCACCTGGATGTGTTCCTGTGTGAAGTACACTAGGTGATCTTGCCTTGGCAGGAAGGTTAGACTTGATGATCTCTGGAGGTCCCTTCCAGCCTCTAAAGTTCTGTGTGATTCTGTGATTTGTCCCATGTGATGCAGATCCCATACTTTGAGATTCTTTAAAAAGTCTGCTACATGAGGACTAGATATTCTCATAACATACATTTTTTTGTGTTTGTGGGAATTGAGAATGGGTGCACAGATTACTGTAGAACTTAGAGGAATAATTTATCAGGAAAAAAAATAAAAGGAAAAAGCTAGGAAAAAGAGATAAGAATTTTAGGTGAAAAGTAGTTGGATCTAATGGATGAATGTTTAACTGCTTTTCATATTGACAAATAAATAATGAGTTTGAACTGCTGAGGTCTGGATATAGAATAGATGGCATTCTTCATAGGCTCAGATTGATTCTTAATAGTTCAGACCATCTGCTGACAATGGAATAATAAAACTAGTACTTTTATTATGACTTTCATCTAAAGTACACTAAACACTCCGGGAGGGCATGTGAACATTTCAAAACCTATGTTTTGGTTGGACAGTTTGGAAAAAAGTCATTTGCACAAGATTTGATGAACAGATTCTGCCATGATTGGTATAAAAGCAAATTCAGTTTGGTTTCAGCTCTACCTTGCAGGTCAATAACAATTCCTCAAAAGCTAAAAAAAAACTATTTAGATACTAAATACTAAATAACTAAAATAGTAAAAAAACCCATATTTAGAAGAGTGTCTCTGTGTGTTCATGCATGTACAACAATATCTTCTTAGCCTTTCTGTGATCACAGAGTTCTTAGCTCGCTGTACCATCTAAACTGTGGGTGGGGACCACTTATAACAGCACATTCTGCTCTAGACGTGCCTAGTGGTAACATAATGCATTAAAGTTGTAAAGTTCTTTCTTCTGAAAGAATATTCAGTTTGAAGTAGGAAGAGAAAGCACACAGTTGCCATAAATATGAGGCGAAGAGAGTACTGTAAAATAAAAGTAACAGAACCAAAGACCAGGAAATGTGTATATTGAAGGATGCCACCTGTTCATTGTCAATACAAAATAGCTTGAAAGACATAAAATTGGCATGAAGGCTGCTGTTACTAGAAGTAAGTGGAAGCTGATCATAGAAATATTATCTGTGTGATATGATTAACTTCATCTATCATCTATAAATAGCAGGGGGTGAAGAGTTATATGGGGATATTTTCTAGGATATTCTTTCCCTTTCTCTGTAGTAGATGGAGTCCTATGAGGACAGGAACCTGGATTATAATGTCTGATCTTTGGCTGTGCAGTGAAAGGTGCAATAGGCTCCTCATCTATGAGAATATGAATCATAGCAAGCAAATAGAGAGTACAGACACTTGTGTCCAAGGGCTACTTCATAACACCTTTAGTATTCACACAGCGCTTTGCAATTTTACTAGCGATTTAGATAACTGCCCACCTTCCTGCCCAGTTTCTGTCAGCAAATACTCATTTCATCATGTGCAGAGATTTGAGATTTGATGTGGCTACTCATGTAAAGGTACAAATAACTGAAGGCCACCAGAATTTATCTCACATGATGGTTTTAACTTGTTGACTATAGCAACACACGTATATCATAGCCCAAATCATAGACTGGAAACTTTCTGTTTTGGAGGTAGTATAAAAATAATTTAAAAAATTTAAAAAATAGGTGCTTCTTAGTTACCTTAAACCAAACAGTGAAGATAAAATTTCTCCTCTGCAACCTGTGTCTGTCTGTTGCAGCAGAAAAAAAACCAAGGTGTGACTAAAGGTGGTAAGGTAGCACTAAAGAGTGCTAATTGGAATTGGAGTGCTTAAAAGACATTGTTATAAATCAGAAAAGGGGTAATCTGCTCCCATCTCTGCTCTAGAGATGACTCATTTACTTGTCCTCTTAGTCCTTTTGTTACTCTGCTCCAAATGAATCCTTAGCAGTGTTTATTGAAAGAGACGATGAGTCTTAATTTAGTCGTATTTCCAGTATTTTCTCAGATCCCTGAGAAGCTGGGATATGAAAAGACATTGGTCTTATTAAAGAACGTCTTAGTTCAACATAAGAATGAAGCAATTTTTCTGCTAGTGGGTAGAATAGTTTACAAAAATCATTATTTTTGAAAGGGAAACAAGACTGGACCAGTTGACCCTCAGGCCTCATGATCTGAAACATCCTCAGTGCTTTCAGAGAGGAAATAAAACAATCTCCTCAAAACACCAGAAGGAAACACAATATTAACCAAGCGTGAATTAGAACCAGGAGTGTTTTTCACGTGAAAGTGGTTAATCATTGAAATAAGGAGCCAGGGGAAGAGATGAATTCTCCATCTTTTGATATTTTCAAGATTGAAGGCCTCTCTGGAGGAAGCATTTTAGAGAAGTTATTAGATTCAACAAAGGAGTAGAAATTAAAGCTCTATGACATATAAAAGATAGATGATCTCCTAGTTCCCCCACATTTGTGATTCATTTCACATAACTTTAGATGTCTCAGGTTAGATGCCTGAGGTTGAATCAGTCACACTGGGCTCCCTTTTTTTACCCAACAGTAAGGAATAGACATCTCCAGGGAGCAATGCATTTGGTGCAGGTTAGATGCCTGTATTAGTGTGACAGAAATTGTTCTTGAGAATATCTAGTTCTCTCCACTGGCTATTAAGGAAGCCAGTGGTGACTCACTCCCATTGAAGCTTCTAATTTTTAGATGTCTGAGGAAAGACACATTCCTCTGNTCTAGTCTTGAGGTCTGTGGTAATGGGTTGGACTTGATGATCTTTGAGGTCTCTTCCAACCTTGGTGATACTGTGATACTGTGATACCTAGAACTTGGGGAACAGCAACCTTAAATTTATAGGACAGAAACCTGTTTTGCGGTAGTACTTGCTCTGCATTGTTTGTGTGTCATTTAGTGCTTAAGTCATATTCCTGCATTGAAGGAGCATTTTGTTTTTTGAAAAGAGGAAAAACTTCACCAGAAGGGTTGTCAAGTCCTGGAAAAGTCCACTCATGGAAGTGGTGGAGTCACCATCCCCAAAGGTAGTTAAAATATTTGTAGATGGGGTGCTGAGGGACATGCTGGTAACTTGGTAGTTCTTAGTTAAAGATTGAGACTGGTGATCTTAAAGGTCTCTTCTAACAAAACAGTTATATGATTCTGTGACCTGAAAACATCACTCTGATTTCTTCAGAGGTGTGCATGTGGGTAAAGGTGGACCAGATCCTATTCTGAGTTACTCTGGTATACACTCCCAGCAATCTCACAGGTTTGGGGGAAGCTCCAATGCCTTGCATCTAAGAATAAAAGCAGAAATGAGACATTTTGGAAGAATTCATCCAACTGTTACAGAAATTTGGTTTTTTTCAGTGTAAGCAGTGATAAGGTGAAGGGAAGATCTGGGAAAAATGCTATACATTGCAGAGCATATACAAAGCAAAGACACTTGAGGAAATCCTTGTTGAGCATGAGGGGAATGGATACAGGTCCCTGCTTGTGAAGGCAGGCAGACCCCTTCCTCACTTTCCCGGTTACCCCTACACAACAGATATGGAGCACTGCAAGTTGAGAGCCAGGATTGAGAGCCCCCTGTGTCGAAATCCTGTCAGGTGGAAAACAGAAGCTTAAATGAAGAGGGTGAGTGGTGGTGGGTTTGTGGCCATAGCAGAGTTCGAGTGCACACATTGAGCGTTCCAAAAGGAAGAAGAGGAGAGTTCTGGTTGTTGGAGACTTGCTCCTGGCAGGAACAGAGGGCCCAGTATGCAGGGTCGACTGTCATCATAGGGAAATTTGCAGTCTTCCTGGAGCCTGAATCAGGAATATCACTAGGGAACTCCCTAACATGGTGTGGTCACATGACTATTATCCATTACTTGGACCCTAGGCCAATGCCATTCTAGGGTGTATTAGAAGGGCTGTGGTTAGTAGGTCAAGAGAAGCTCTCTTTCCCCTCTACTCTACCCTGGTGAGGTCACATCTGGAATACTGTGTCCAGTTCTGGGCCCTCCAGTTCAAGAGGGACATAGGACTGCTTGAGAGAGTCCAGCGCAGAGCCGCAAAAATGATTAAGGAAGTAGAACATCTCTCTTATGAGGAGAGACTGAGGGAGCTGGGGCTCTTTAGCTTGGAGAAGATGAGACTGAGGGATGACCTCATCAATGTTTATAAATATGTAAAGGGTGAGTGCCAAGAGGATGGAGCCATCCTCTTCCTAGTGACGCCCAATGACAGGACAAGGGGCAATGGGTGGAAGTTGAGGCATAGGAAAAGGAAGAATTTTTTCTCTGTGAGGGTGATGGAACACTGAAACAGGCTCCCAGGGAGGATGTGGAGTCTCCCTCTCTGGAGATATTCTGGATATGTTCCTGTGTGATCTGGTATAGGTGATCCTGCTGTGACAGAGGGGTTGAACTGTATGGTCTTTTGATGTCCCTTCCAACCTCTAGCGTTCTGTGGTTCTGTGATGTGGAGAAAGTGTTAAACACTTTCATCCTTCATTTCTTCCTATCCTGTATTTTTCCTGGCACTGGTCCAAATCACTTCATCATTTGTTGTTAGTTGATTTAGACCTGTGCCTCTTTCATATCCCAGTAATAGCAGAATCCTGTGTAGCGTATCCAAATTCCTTGATCCAACCCTGCTGCTCAAGATGACAAGCCTGTCATCATGCTAGAGGTGTGCTCCAGGCTGCTGGAAGCAATGCTCAGTCCACATTTGAGGCGAGCAACTGTGGTGTTTGACATAGGCATCCCATCACCTGAAATGCTCTTTCTCATCAAGGGAAGGAATGGATACCTCTGGAAGGCTCTATAGCACAGGTAAATCTGTTGTCATCTTTCTGTGGATCACAGGGAGAGAGATGTGTCCTAGATGCCTCAAGTTGTGTTTGCACTCCAAGATGCCCTGATGAACTAGTGCTGTTGATAGAGCTTGGATTACATTCTAGCTGGGAAAACTTGCAGCACATTGGTGAGTAGATAGAGGGTTTGCATGTCAGAACGAGTTCATAATTCCTTATGTAATTGCAGATAAGTGAAGTATGTCCATACAGCAAGTCTCAGTCCCCGACTATTATCAGATTACATTCTCCTGGACCATTATCTTCCTGGATAGTTACTCTTGAATATCCAACAGCTGCTGCCGTCCACCTAAGCAATGGCAAAGCAATCCTAGCATTTCTTACTGGTTTGGATACATTTGAACTCCTGAAGCTCTCTGAAATAGTGGGGCTGTGTAAAACATGTCATTGCAGATGCCATGCCCAGATTGTGTCTCTGCACCACTGATCCTGAAGACAGCAATATGTTGCCTATATCACTGTGCATGCACAGGCTGATGTGTGGAACAGTAATGGTGCAACCAGATGGCATGGGAAGGAACAGGATTGTCATTATTACATGGATCTTTCAGATTCTGTGCCTGTGCAATTTTCAGGCTCCCATGATATGTTACCACAGGCTGTTTAGCTATTCTTTGGTTCCCACTCACTGTTTCAAAGAAATCTGATCCTTTCCAATTATGGGGCGATATGACACTCTTGCCACATCCAGCTGTTGCTGACATGGTGGTATGTTCATTGCCTCAGTTGGTGGTGAATTTTGTGTCTGTAGCAGCTCCTCCCAGGGTGCTCATGGTAATACAGTGGCTGAGGTGAGTCTTAACCTGCTGCTTCCTACAAAAGCACAAATCTTGCTGGAATGGCGTTTTCTGTGCAAAGGTTGCCTGGGGGAGAATCACCACCCTGAACTGCAGATACTGAGGATAAGTTGCACTTTTGGAGCGTACATGTGTTTCTCTTGTAAAAAAATCACCATCCCATTGAACAGAAGCCTTTTTCTGCAGTTTTCTCTTCTGCATGATGCATTCGTACTGATGTCAACAGGAGCTTCATTCTTAGCACAGGTATAGGGAATGCCTAAGAAGATTCTGCAGCAGGAAATAAACTGATGAAGCTTTTAGAGTGATCACCTTACCAGAGCTCACTGTGGTCAGTTAGAAGTGCAGAATTGTCTTTCTATATGTAAACCTAAAATGTCTCTTTTTGTTTGGAGTGAGGTTTTTGTTTGGTTTTGTTTGTTGCTGGTTATCTTTTGGTGTTTTGTTTTGTTTGAGGTTTGTTTGTTTGTTGTTTTGGGGGGGTTTTTTGTTTATTTG